>JAFIRS010002219.1:0-239221 GCA_018342105.1 Gonioctena quinquepunctata | reverse complement strand
AAATTGACCCACACAATTCTTTTTAGGCCTTCTGTGTTTTCCAGGAACTTCTTCCAGGCTTTTTTGTTTTCTTGAAGTTTCTCCAGATTTCTAGAATTTTCCTGAAGTTTCTCTTCCAGATTTCTAGAATTTTGTTGCATTCTTCTTTCACGGATTTAGTAGTTTCTTCGAGTTTATTCATTCCCAAAACTTAAATCACCTCCGAACTTCGAATAAAATGATTCGGGGTCCTCACCTTCTTGTATAAGTCCTTCTGCAAGTCTTTCCGATTTTGCTTTTACCTGTTGTTTCCAGTTCCCTTTCCTCAATTCCTGTTTCAATTCCGCTACCTTCAAATCCGCAAGGCGCACTTTTCTTGAAACATTTTGTCTTTGACGAGGTATCAGTCTGTTTCAACGAAAAGTTTATCAGTTTGTTAAAAATTCACTTCGCGAATTCTTCCACGGGCCACCAGTCTATTGTCTGTTTCACGCGAAGAGGTGTATCAGTTTATTTTCCCCACGCACAATTGTCCACTTCGCGAAAACCGGGCCACTGTCTATTTTCTGTTTCACCGCGAACCGTGTCATCAGTTTATATTCCCACGCACAATTGTCGACTTCTCGAAAACCGGGCCACTGTCTATTTTGGGCGTAAAAAAAGGTCTATCAATTTATTTTTCTGACTATCCACTCACGATCACTTGTTTATTTTCAAAATCTCACTTCCGACACCAATTGTAACGTAAATAAACTTAACTTGGTTCTACTAATTTATTTCACACTTAATCTACAACTTAATTTATATTACTACGCCACTGAATAGCTCGATCGTATGGGCTCGTTCAGACTCTCCGTGATACTTGAGGGCTGTCTATTTATCTCCGATACAGAATTCCCGATCTTTCGAATTCTGGCAGTTGGCGACGGCATGTTCCAATTGTTTCCAATATTGACCGTTGTTTTCCGCGGAAGAGCGACTGGATGGTTCTCGAATATCTCCGGGGATGATCTCATCGCAGTCGATGGCAACGTGTGAGGCGACAGGTCCGGCCTAGGTTCGTTACAATATGATTGTTTGTGTTTGTTATTTTTGACAAAATTGGAAAATACACACGCGGAGAAGATTGAAAATGCAACGACATTCGTTATCAATAATATGGCCAACGCCGAAGAGCAGCTTTTGCAAGAATGTAAACGGTTTGTATATCAGAATCCATTCGGATCGCTCGACGAGACATTATTTACTACGAACTTTCGTATTGGCAAGGTATGTGATAGAATGTTGGACCCTCATATCACTCCCCAGCTGCCCCAGCGTCCTTCAGCTGCCTTATGGGTGAATGTATTGGGTAAATCGGCCGTTTTTCAGTTCTTCGCCATTTTCAATGAAGTTATTTATTTCTTGCTCACAAAAGATATCTTTGCCATTTCAAAATTTCTATCAATACACGAACTCATCAAAATTCATAATTTACAGAGCTAACAATGAATCCTATCGCTTTCTGAATATGTGAGTGGTTCAAATATGAATTCTACAGAAATCATACTCGACATGCGTCACTTATATAGTTCCTTTTGGGAACACATTATTAACTCGGTCTAGGATAACTATTCCTACGTTTCATATTTTCCAAGAGAATTCGATAGTATCAAATAATTTTCTGGAGGAAAATTTCCTGCGATTTCAAGAATTGAGCACCGGGAATAACATAGTGGTCCTTCGAGCTATAAAACAATTCTTGGAAATATATCCAAAGAAGATGGCAGAAAAAGTTCGAGACAAAACAAAGGTATCCCTTTATCCAGATACGGATATGAAGAACAAGAAAAAAAAGCAATTGATGGAATATCAGGCAAGTCAAATAGTATATCGAAATATGGCCACAATGTCAGTCAGTCGCGAATATTGTCTCACATGATCCGACAAAACCTTGTAAAAGGTGTACCAAAAATGCAAGAAGTGGTCTGATTTGTGTTCAATGTGGAGCAATGTCTCATTTCGGTTGTGTATCCCTGATGAAAAATGTGAAAATAATGAATGAAAGTGAGAAAACGATTGTTTGTTGTGATTCCAGTAACGAGCCTGAGATGACCTTCGAGTGTAGTGACATCGAAAAAATCAGCACTGATGGTATGAAAGAAATAATATACTTGAAATCACTTGTTAAACATAAAGATGTCATAATTACCTAACAACAGGATAATATTGAGTCATTAAAAGCTCATATTAAACTTCTCAATCTATGGTTAGAAAATCATTCAATGCCATCTGCAGGTGAGAACCAAAACTCACAATACAACAAAAACCTCCAGTTGAAAAATAAACCATAACTAAACACAAAAATAATGAGAGCCTTGTAAACAATTACTCTCTCTCTGAACGCACATTCCCCTTCTAACCCAAGTAGCCAGGCAATAATTAATATGACTGATCGAGGTCCTAGAAACTCAGCTGCTCCAAGCACGTCGGGAGTGGCTACGCGCACGGAGAAAATGCATAAACAATTTCGAAGCAAAAATAATAAAAAAGAATACCGAAACAAAAGAGATGAAAGAGATCGTAAGTTTGTCTCATCAAAACAAGTTAACGCTGCCATTCTAGAAGCTGAGACAAACTCAACTATGAGAAATTTACAACAGCTCGACAATCAAGAAGTCCCTGGAAACGATGGCTGGACCCAAGTTAAATACAACAAAAGGCGTAAGTACTTGGTTGGTCAATCCGAACAAACAGGAGAAATCGAAACTGTCACTAGGTTAAAACCGAACACAAAACCCAATGAACTGAAAACATTCCTGGAAAAAAGTCTTCCTGATATTCAATGCGAACCCCACACTTCAAAAAGACCTGACATTTATTCTTCGATGAGAATCACAATTAAGCGAGAAGATTTAAAAAACGCATGGAGACGCGAGGTCTGGCCAAATGGAGCATTAGTCTCTTTTTTTGCCCAGAAGAGGATGCCACCCACAGTACTGATGGATTCTCGCCCACAAGAATCTACCCAAATAAACACCAAGATACAACCCAACTAGAAGATAACTATAATAGCAGCCCTAATGCCTGCCTATAGAGAGCTGTCACCAACACACTGTTTCTAAACATCAGGAGCTTTTCTAACAAAATGGACGAATTAGAACTGAGCATAGGAGAACGAAACTATGATTTTATCTGCCTATGTGAACACTGGCTAAATGATCAAGCAATCAACGCCCATAATTGGGAAAACTATACAATAGCGAACCACTACTGCCGTAAAACGTACAAGGGAGGTGGCGTGATGATCTATATTGAAGATACATATACTTCTAAGAAATTAGATAACTTAAATATCCACCTCCAAGAAAAAGACTTCGAGATCACGGGTGTTGAAATAATGAATATTAATATAATGATAATTTGTATTTACAGATCTCCCAGCGGTCAACTAGAAAGATTCTTTGAAAGTCTCAAGAGTGTCCTGAAATTTTATTTTACTAAAAAAAAAAACATTTTTCATATATGGTGATTTCAATATTAACTTGATGGAGAATGACCTACCTGCCCGGGAGTTTAAAAATCTAGTCAAATCTTTTGGTTGTGAATTTCTAAACAATAAACCCACAAGGCTTACCAGCTGTCTAGATAACTGCATCCCTAATGCCCCTAACGATTGTGTTGCCTCACAAATGGATTTTAATTATCAGACCATATAGCAATCGAGAACAAACATTTTCGATTGGAAAATTCAGGGAAACTCAAAAATACCCAAATTATAGAATTCTTTGCGACATAACAATGAATAGATGTAATTCAATTTTGAAAAATATCAATTGGGATGTTTTGCTCGAATTTAATAACACAAATTATATGTTTGATTGTTTCCTGGAAACATTCCTACATGTAATGAATGAATGTTTTCCAAAAAAAACAAAAACCGTTCAAAAAAGCCATATGGAAATAAAAATGGTTTAATGCAGACTTAAGAAATTACAGAGAGAACCTGAATTTTCTGATCGAATATAACAAGAGTGACCAGAACGTTGATTTGACACCGGAAATAATACTTGCAAAAAAAACTATAAACATATGATTATCAACCAAAAGAAAAAATATTACTCGAGCAAGATAGAACAATCCGTAAACAAACCTAGGGTCATTTGGCAGATTATCAAGCAGCCCCTCTCCAAAGAGTCCTCACAGGACACCCGGTTCTCATCTAATGAATTGAGTGATTATTTTGTGAACATTAGTAGCAATATTTTAAAACAGCTGGAGAATACTCCGGTTGATCCAGCGAAACTTACTTCATCTTATATACAATTCCATAAAAGTATTTTCTTCATGCCTGTAGACTCCACAGAAGTTGGACATATTATTGCGAATCTCTTGGATAGTACCGATCTTGATGTGTATGGATTGAGTAACAAGATGTTGAAGAACATGAAAGAGGGATTAGCGGAACCTCTCACCAAAATAATAAACAAATGCTTTGAGACAGGTGTGTATCCCGAGAAGCTCAAATTCAGTAAAGTGACCCCTGTATTCAAAAAAGGATAAAAAAATGAGATAGAAAACTATTGTCCTATCTCAATAATCCCAACTTTATCAAAACCCATTGAAGCTGCCATGAATAGTAGAATAATACAATTTGTGGACTTGCTCTCAAAGTCCCAGTTTGGATTCAGAAAAAATATATCTACATCGCATGCCATATCTGAACTGGTGCGAGCCACGGTGGATTCCTTCGAGAGGGGGGAAGCACTCACAGCCGTATTCTGTGACCTCTCGAAGGCATTCGACTGTGTGTCGCACTCGATTCTACTCGAAAAACTTCCGTACTATGGAATCAGGGGGAAAATAGCTGATTTGATTGATTCTTACCTATCCGAACGAAAGCAGGTTGTGGAGCAAAGTAGTGTGATATCTCCAGCAGTGAGTGTAACAGCAGGTGTGCCCCAGGGGTCAATCTTGGGACCCCTACTATTCCTAATATATGTTAATGATCTTCCACACCATATGAACCCTCTCAATACCATTCAGTATGACGATGATACTACTTTTTATGAGAGTCACCCTGAACATGAATATCCAAAGCAACTGACTGACAACGCGTTGAAAAAAATCGAAATTTTTTTTGCAGCCAATAAGTTATGCCTAAACGTCAAAAAAACTGACACAATTACTTTCACACTAAAAGAGCTAAAGGACAGTCAGAAATCCATCAAGTTTTTGGGGGTAATACTGGATCAAAAACTTAATTGGAAAGACCACATCAAAGATCTCCCTACTAAGCTGTCCAGCACTCTTTATCTGCTTCGTAGAATCAATGAATTTGTTGCTTTTTATGTTTCGAGAGCTTCTTAAATGGGGTTATTCCAGTCTAAGCTGTCATACGGATTGGTTTTCTGGGGACTTTCAACTGATTGGGAAAAGGTATTTATTCTACAAAAAACGGCTATTAGAATCCTGGGAAGGGCAAAACGGACTGACAGCTGTAGACCTCTATTTAAAAAAATTAATATATTAACCATTGCGGCTCTGTACATATTTCAATGTCTCGTCTATATAAAAACACAAAATAACACCCCTAAAGTTAATCACAACCACGAATATCTGACCAGAAATGGCCACAATCTTCTTATACCACAGCATCGACTGGCAATCACTCATAAAAGCTTCCTTACTGTGGCGATAAGGCTCTTCAACCATCTATCACCATATATAGGAATTTACATATGAATAAATTCAAAAAAAGTATAGAAGGGCTGCTGGTTGATCTCTGCCCTTATGACGTTAGTGAATTTCCCAACTGCAAGTTTTAATACTTTGCCTTTTTAATGTGTCTGTTTTGTACTGTATAATACTTTGCCTCTTTAATGTGTCTGTTTTGTACTGTATTTACTTACCTTGACGATGCTAAATCTATTGTACTGATAATAAGCAAATGAATTGATTGATTGATTGATTGATACACTCATAAGAGTTCAGCAAGAATGAGAACACTTCAAGTAGAGTTCGAAGCATATACGAGATTAGCGAAAATTGCAAGAAAAGAGTTAGAAATCCAGAATGAAAACGAGTATCGAATTGAAAAGAGCAATATGACAAAGATGTCAGTGTCTATGAGCTTGAAAGGTTACCCGGTACACTCGTTTTCGAGAAAGACGTTGAAAAATCAATCGAGACTCAACACAAATATGTTAAAAAATGCCCTATATACCAATGTTTTACGAATCCGTATCTCTTAGTTTTAGGTCCGGCAAAATCGAGTTTTTTCGTTTTGGGCTCGTGGTTTTTAATTTAATTTGAGGTAGAACCTTTCTACTCATTTAGCGGATTCTAAAAGTTTTCACAATTTTCATTGCATGGATTTTGGATGTGAGCATATTTCCTAATATGCTAACTGGCAGGACTCCCTTTCCTAGCGGTTTGTTGGGATTAATTGCTTAATCTCTGCTTTCGGCATTTTCTACCAATCCTGCGTTATTCTTTAGCTGGATTGGTCCAGCTAGAATAGGCCTCCTTGAGCTAAGGTCTTTCAGTTCGTCCAGTGCTGAGAGCAGTTCAGCAAGGAGGGTGTTCTCCTGGATCTGTGGGCTATTGATTTCCCTATCTTTAGGTTGTCTCCTTTCTATACTGTTTTGGTTCCACTTTTTTTCCTCCTTTTTTTCAGAGCTTGGAAAGTTTGGCATCCTCGGTTGTTTGCTTTGTGAGGCCCTCCACAATTACCAATTTGTTTGGGCCTTCTTCGTCCTTGTTATGTTGTCGGGATTCGTGGATTACTGCACAATGCCTGCAAACGGGATCGGTTTTGCAATTTACAGCACTGTGCCCGAATTTCTGACTGGGATAACGTTGTCCTAGCCTTCCCTTTCTTCTTCGGTGTTCGAAGTGAACATCAAGTTCCATGATTTTGTTCAGATTTTTGATCTCGTGTTGGGATCCGGGGACGAATACCAGGATAATCGGCATCGGTTTGCCTTCACGATTCTCAAATCTGGCAACTATCCTTAGAGTAAATCCTTCGTTTATAAGTTCCTTTGCAATTTCATTGGGATCTAACTCTTCAGCTAATCCTTTGAAGATGGCTCGGATCTCCTCCATCTTAGTTTTATTCTATGTATGGAAGGCTACCCTGTGGTGTTCCAATACATCGATGGTCTTATCTTATTTTCAGAATGTATTCCTTAATTTTTGAGTAGTTCGATCGTGTATGTTCATTTAATAGAATCGAGTCTACAAAGGTACTGGAAGACAGGGATATGGAAGAGAAATATCGGATACCAACGAAATATCTAGAGGAATTGAATACAAAATATTCGAGAGAGAGGATGGTTGGAACATTTTATAGCACGACAATCGTGAGTTACTGTGTTCCGAAAGGAATCCGAAAGATTGATTACATTGTATAACACACTTGGAAGAAACCTCTCAGGTATGTGGCTTCGGTAATTTAAAATATTTAGATCGCCTTCGGAAATCTTTCGAAAGTATGGCAAGGAGAAAATGGTGGAAATCTAGGAGAAACAAAGAAAAAGTAGAGTACATCATTGAATATGTTTCAGCAACGGCGAGGAAGTTTCCCAATTTGAAAAAAAACACGATGGCGCGGCCAGTCGAAAACGTAGATTACAGAATTCATTCATTGATTCTAAAATTGCACCAATCGAGCAGAAAAATAGACAATAGACAATTTGAAACAAAAGTTGGTGAAAAATCTAAATCTCCCTAAATTCCTCTTAATATTTTTATGTAATCTGACTCAAATAAAAAAAAAGATGTATTACGGGCCAACTTGGGTTTAATCTCAAAATCATTTAGAAAAATAATATTTCATATTTATCTTTGAAATCGAGAAATGTTGAAATACAATGGTATTCTGTTTGTTGACGGAAGGAAAATTCAAATAGTATCCGACTGACATGAGCGAATAAACTTCAAATGGAAGAAGCATACAGGGTGACCAAAAACTTTTAATTCTCATGAATGGTAATTTACAGCGATTTTTTGTGTGTTTGTACATCTCAGAGAATAAATAAAGAAGGATGATAGTCGCAGAGCTCATAAAGCTCTAACAAAAGATTTATAGTCTGCCAATATTGGTATAAAAATTGAAGATTAAGATTATTTTTTTATTTCAACAGCCGCCATTTTGAAACTACTGGACCGATTTGGCCAGGGCACATCAACTTGAAAATTTCAAATATGGGGGGTTGAAATAGCATCGTTGAAAAGGTAATTCAATTCTCTTTTCAACCATCTTTATTCTTTTAAAATTTCGTTTTACGGTTTGATGTGAAACAATGGGACAGAAAATATTTTGAATTGTATAACCGATCCTACTTTTTGAGAAAAGATACATTACAATTACTCGACAGAGGGCACTGCGGGCACATCAACTTGAAAATTTCGAAAGGCATATAGGTTGAGTTGCACATCGTTGAAATTGTAATTCAATTTATACCCGACGAAAGAACAGGAGGAGGTTCTCTAGTCAACGAGTATATTTTTTTCATGTATGACCACGCATAACTTGTCACAGAATTGTTCGATTCTGATGTTTTTTTTTTCATTGGATAGGGTATACCTTGTAGTTGGTCCCGTTTGAATATGAAAAAAAAATCCACCCTCAAGGATAGAAAAATAGGGGATACTTATCGTTCACCCACTGAATTTATCCGTTAACCGATTTTACCACTCATAACTTTGTACTGGGTTATCTGATTTGGATGATTCCTTTTTTATTGGATAGGGGATACTTCAGAGTTGGTCATATTTGAATTTGGAAAGGAATAATGAATAATCCACTAAAAGTAGAAAAATAGGATGATTGATTGGCACACATATGTAGTTCTGATGACACTACAACATAATGGATTACTGGAAACAATTGAGTTGGTAGTTATTAGTGGATTTTAGCCACAAAAAATTAAAAAATAAAAACTTTTTAACAAAAAATTAAACCGTCGAAAAAAGAAACTGAAAAGCAAAAAATAAAATAAACCTTCCTAGTCTTAATAATAAGTTAGCTCCTAAACTAATGTGAGTAAATAATTTTGAGTCGGTGACAAACAAACTAGCAATTGAATATGGTGAAGCGTAAAATTATAACAGCGGGTTGCACGGCGGCGTTTTGATGATTTTTTAGAGAAATTTAATGATTGTTTGTTTGGCGCCGAATCAAAATTAGTTACTTACATTAGTTTGGGAGCTAAATTATTATTTAGACTAAAAAGCTTTTTTTTATTTTTTGCTTCTCAGTTTCTTTTTTCATCGGTTTCATTTTTTGTTAAAAAGTTTTTATACTCTCAACCATGGTTGTTCTACTGAATTACAGTTGCGATGAGTAACATGAAATACGGTCAATAGAGGAAGATTCATGACTTAAATCATTTTTTATTTTCGAATTTGTTTCGAAGCTGAATTTCTCAGAGATTTTGAATCCATATCCGAGACAAATAATACACAATTCATTTATTTTTAATGGCCATAATCATAACGGGAACCACTTATCGCAATTGAAACAACGAATAACACGGGTGTGGGCTGGTATACCTGCGGATATGTTACATAATGTTACTCGATCGGCCAGGTTTTCGCAGCCAGCTCTCAGCATGAGAAATTATTCGTTTTGGGACAAATATTCGCCCCAAACAAATCATTTTTCAATTTCGAAAGATAAAAGAAAAAATAGTTGCCCGAGCTGGGGTTTGACCCCATGCTCACCTTTCGTGAACCAGCACCTAGATCGCCGGACCTCTCGGAAGTTAATTTGTAATGAATCTTTTACCCATCTGTTGCTACAATGGTATGTTTGCTTTTTCCGAAACAAGGCCATAAAAAATGTGTGCACCGCTTTTGCCCAGGCAGTCAATGATTTTTCTAATGTTTGCTGTGAGTACTAACATTTTAAGAACATTTGATTCTGTTACTCGATTGGCCAGGTTTTCTGCAGCCCACTCTCAGCTTAGAAAGGATGAGAAGAGGTACGGTATATATATATATATATGGGATATAACATATATATATATATATATAATATATATATATATATATATATATATATATATATATATATATATATATATATATATATATATATATATATATATATATATATAGGGATATAACAAAATTTCTAGACATGAATGTCATAGGGCCTAAGATGGGATAAGATTGTCCAAATCGGTTGACTAGTTTCAAAATGGCTACTGTTTAAACATTGAATATCTCAATCTTTCATATTGGCAAGGAAATAGGTCATTTTGTAAAGCTTTATGAGCTGCACAATTTATTCGAAAAGTTTTATCTAAGATGTACAGACAATTAGAAAATCGCTATAAATTAATTCATTGTCGATGAATTCATATTTTATCTAAATACATTCCGGAATCTACCTTTCCGACTAGCCTCGCCATTGGTTTCTTCATGATGGAGATGTTTTTTCAATACAAGGGGAATGAATGTTCGTGTTAGATTTCATATCATCATTTTGTATAATGTAATTGGTTACTATAGGTTCATGTTTAACAACAAAAGAGAAAAATCTCTGGAAAGTTTGGTATTGCAAAAGTTGATAACTCTGAAAAAAAGCGGTTGAGTTATTTCCGGAATAACAGCAAACAAACAGAATACCCATATCTGTTTTTTTTCTTTTTTTTTTATGTTTTGGTTCCCACGAAAAGGGATATCCTGTAATGTTCAGAGAACATCGTGGGAACCAAGGGAAAGAAGGTAGGAGTTGGTGTTCTTCTTAAATTTCTGGAGGTTGTATGCCTCGGGGAACACCTCCCTTGGCAATGAGTTCCAAAGCCTCGCTGTTCGTTGGATGAACGAGTCTTTGGAAAGTGATGTTCAGCAGGTCTCCAAACTGACCACGAAGGGGTGTGATGACTGAACTTGACGGGTTAGTCTCGAAGAGACTGCCAAAGCAGGAACGATTGTTGATATTTCAGAAGAGCATCGCCCATGAAAATATCTATAAAATAGAGACAAATCGCCAACTTTTTTACGGTGTTCCAGACAAGTGAGCGAGTTTGTAAGCGAGGCATCACCGACGAGACGAATTGCCCTTTTTTGGACAGAATCCAATAGCCTCAGGATATGTTTAGGTGCCGCGCTCCAAATATGGGAACAGTATTCCAGGACAGGTCGGATCTGTGCCTTATAGATCATTAGCAGCTGAGTGGGGGTGAAATAGCTCTTGGCACGAAACAAAAAACCAAGTTTTTGGGATGCACTTTTGGCAATGGACCTCACGTGATTTTCCCAGGACAGGTTATTGCTGATAGTAATACCAAGCATCGATATGGATGACTTCAGTGGTATGGTTACTCCTGACAAAGTTATGTTAGGCACAGTGAGGTCGGCTTTTCTAGAGAAAAGACATGCTTGTGTTTTGTTTGCATTGAATTCTACCAAGTTATTAGATCCCCACTCGAGAATTGTTGCTAAGTCCATATTTATATTATTAACATTTCTTCCTCGTTCATTTCTGGTTTCACGGGCTGATATAGGGGCCCTGGAAGAGAAAGCGGTATGGAGGGTACTATCATCGGCAAAGCTGTGTACTGGACATGAAGTTGCTTTCAACAGGTCGTTGATGTGAAGTAGAAATAGTGTTGGTGCGAGAATAGATCCTTGCGGAACACCAGAATTTATGAGTAGAGTGTCAGATGAAACTCCATCGACCACTACATGGAGAGACCTGTTTGAGAGAAAACTAGCAAGCCGAGAACACAGCTGAGGGGGCAAGCCATAAGACGGAAGCTTGGCGAGGAGTCCCTGGTGCCAAACTCGATCGAACGCCTTGGAGATATCTAATGCCACAGCTAAAGTTTCTCCATACTTTTCAATAGATAGCTGCCATATATGTGAGACGTAAGCGAGCAGGATCTCTGATGGCGGAAGCCATATTGCCTATCGTTGACAATTCCTGAGTCTTCCAGATATTTCATGAGCTCGATGTTGATGGCTTTTTCCATGACCTTTGAAATAATAAATAGCAGTGCGATAGGTCTGTAGTTGCTAGGTAGGGCCTTTTTGCCTTTTTTAGGGACTGGCTGTACTCTTGCAATTTTCCAATTGGACGGAAATACCCCCAAATTGTAAGAGTGGTTGAACAACTTGCAAAGAACATGTGTTAGTTCGGGGGCACATTTCTTGAGAACAATCGGCGGGATTCCGTCAGATCCACAGGCTTTGTTGGTGTTGAGACCCAGCAAAATCTTTCTGATAGTACGTTGGCGAAAGGTGATCTCGGGCATGTGACTGTCAATAAGTGTAATGTTCGGCGGTTGTTTTCCCGATGAATCCAGAGTGGAATTTCCAGCAAATAGGTACGCAAAGATATTGGCTTTTTCCTGGGCAGTCGTTGCTAGTGTTCTATCTTCTTTGGTTAGAGGAGGAAATGAGCTGGAAGTGAAGTTTCTTCCCACAGCTTTGGCGAAAGACCAAAATGAACGGGATCCGTTAGGACATTCAGCAAGTTTTGATCTTATTTTGGCATTGTGGGCATCTTTTGAGCATTCTATTGTCTCTTTGCATATGCGTCTAGCCTCGACATATGCAACAACTCAAAAGAAAAAATCTGAAATTGAAAATTTGCATTTTCATTCAGATAGTTATTTGATTTTCTGTTCCAGTCTTCATTAAGAACTCATAAAGATGAATGAGGCAAAGAAGAATGTTATCCAAAAGAGAGTACTCACCAGAAATCATTCGTAACATTGACGCAGGAGAGACATCGCATTCACTAGGTCTTCAATACATTTTTGTCGACGAAAATCTATTTCTCTCCTGCGTCAATGTTACGAATGATTTCTGGTGAGTACTCTCTTTTGGAAAACATTCTTCTTTGCCTCATTCATCTTTATGAGTTCTTAATGAAGACTGGAATAGAAAATCAAATAACTATCTGAATGAAAATGAAAATTTTCAATTTCAGATTTCTTTGAGTTAGAACCTTTCAGAATATCTATCAGATGTAGTTCAATGTCAGCGTGGCTTTAGCCGGGGAAGTATTTGTTTTCTGTTAGACATTCACAAAAAAATAACTTCATTTCAATCGTGGATTTTTCAATTCACAGAAAAATCTTTCTATCAATATCCAATTGAGAATGTTTCCCTTTTCAACATGAATACCCCACAAGAGGTTATCTTGACGATGGAAGATAGTGACTAAAGTTTATCTTTCAGTCGCAGATGATTCCACATCTGATTTTATGAACATCCTGTTCATATTTTCAACAAATCAATCTATCATACCCCATGACAGGTTTCAATGTCAGAAAACACTAATTTCAAAGTGTCTCCAAAAAAATGATTCTAACTTTTTCCATCTTTGCAAAGTGAGATTGCTTCTTGAACATGTGTTTTCCATTTCTTCCGGTCTTCCTGATGATCGTGGAAGCGTGAAATAGATTTTCGTCGACAAAAATGTATTGAAGACCTAGTGAATGCGATGTCTCTCCTGCGTCAATGTTACGAATGATTTCTGGTGAGTACTCTCTTTTGGAAAACATTCTTCTTTGCCTCATTCATCTTTATGAGTTCTTAATGAAGACTGGAATAGAAAATCAAATAACTATCTGAATGAAAATGCAAATTTTCAATTTCAGATTTTCACTTTTGAGTTAGGGCCTTTTCAGAATATCTATCGGATGTAGTTCAATGTCCAGCGTGGCTTTAGCCGGGGAAGTAGTTGTTTTCTGTTAGACATTCACAAAAAATAACTTCATTTTAATCGTGGATTTTTCAATTCACAGAAAAATCTTTCTATCAATATCCAATTGAGAATGTTTCCCTTTTCAACATGAATACCCCACAAGAGGTTATCTTGACGATGGAAGATAGTGACTGAAGTTTATCTTTCAGTCGCAGATGATTCCACATCTGATTTTATGAACATCCTGTTCATATTTTCAACAAATCAATCTATCATACCCCATGACAGGTTTTAATGTCAGAAAACACTAATTTCAAAGTGTCTCTCCAAAAGAAATGATTCTAACTTTTTCCGTCTTTGCAAAGTGAGATTGCTTCTTGAACATGTGTTTCCCATTTCTTCCGGTCTTCCTGATGATCGTGGAAGCGTGAAATAGATTTTCGTCGACAAAAATGTATTGAAGACCTAGTGAATGCGATGTCTCTCCTGCGTCAATGTTACGAATGATTTCTGGTGAGTACTCTCTTTTGGAAAACATTCTTCTTTGCCTCATTCATCTTTATGAGTTCTTAATGAAGACTGGAATAGAAAATCAAATAACTATCTGAATGAAAATGCAAATTTTCAATTTCAGATTTTTTTTTTTGAGCTAGGGCCTTTTCAGAATATCTATCAGATGTAGTTCAATGTCCAGCGTGGCTTTAGCCGGGGAAGTAGTTGTTTTCTGTTAGACATTCACAAAAAATAACTTCATTTTAATCGTGGATTTTTCAATTCACAGAAAAATCTTTCTATCAATATCCAATTGAGAATGTTTCCCTTTTCAACATGAATACCCCACAAGAGGTTATCTTGACGATGGAAGATAGTGACTAAAGTTTATCTTTCAGTCGCAGATGATTCCACATCTGATTTTATGAACATCCTGTTCATATTTTCAACAAATCAATGTTATGTTATGTTATGCCATTTGTAAATTTTAAAAGACTAAAAAGCCACAAAAAGAATAAATAATAAATAATTATCAATTTCAAGAGTTTGCTTGTAAATAATTTTTAAAATTCAATGTAATTTATGAGCCTAGGTATGATATGGATAGATAAAAATGTCAAAGTACTATAAAACAGTCAATTATATACACTATCTAAATTATCATAACTCATAATTGCTCAAAAGACAACTAAAAGTCAAGATTTACAAAATTATCATGAATAAAAAGTAATCAACACATTTATAAACTTGAAACACTCTGTACATGAAATTGTAGCAAACTAAAAGTTAGCCAATGAGAGAACAGCAAACGTCTTTATGAAAGATAGCCAATCAGAGAAGAGATGATCAGATGTAAAGTTGGAAATTGTGAGAGAATGGCAGAGAGAAGGTATCATAAGCAATTATCATTCAAACTTGTAAATAATGATAAGAATGGGAATTTAATTGTGTGTATAAATTGTGCAACATTAATATAAACAGTGCAAAGTGACAATTTGGTTCGCGAATTCGAAATTTCAAATGGAACAACAAGGGCAAGAGGTTGCGAAGCGACGAGAAAACAAAGCCTCGAGGAGATCGAAAATATTTTCAAAAGCGGAAGCACGCACAAAATTTCACTAAAAGAAAAATGGAATAATTCCATCATTTGCTGAACAGAACAAGATTACCTTGATGATATCGTATATCCACGATTCCAAAAGCTGAGTCCCGCATCGATACGTTCCTGACACATGGTTTTGCAGTTCCTAACGGAGGCTGGAGAGAGGAGACTTCCTGTTTTTTATGATATAGTTGTGAACACCAACAGTTCCAACCAGGTATAAAACCTTTAATAGTGCTTTCCCGGTCCTGAACTATTCCACAAACAACATTTTCACATTCGATGAACTCTATGTCATTTTTTATGAACAATAACAGAAAATTACTCTAACAGAAAAAGTGAGGTTCTGTTTATCTATCCATGATATGCAATTTTATGATTATCTGTGAATAATTGTTTGATTCACTCTAGCATAAGTTATTTCTCGTAGGCCAGGTATTTTAAGTCTTCCTGAATAAAGGAGATAATTGTTTTTGACATTTGGTTTGTTTATGTTCTCACAATGATCAACTAACATAACTAAGATCATTCAATAAACTGAAGTTAGCCACCAGTGGCCAAATTCCTTTTGAACCGACTATATCAGATAAGGGCGTACCAACTGTGTTAGCTGTGGCGAAGAAAATAATAATTGTTGGTAGCGTGACAAGAGAACAGTGACATTCGCTGACAATTATTATTACAGGGTCAGAAATATCTCTTTACATCATATCAAGTTTGGCTCTCAAAGAATACCACAAAATCATTATCAATCTCAATATACAAAAAACTATTATATTTTTCAAATTATCAAACCATAACAATTGGCGCCCAACGCGGTGCAAAAATAATATTCGAAAGCAAAATAAAATAAATAAAATAATATTATCAATTTTCAATTAACAAAACATATCAATTGGCACCCAAAACGTGGGGCAAAATAAAAACAATTATATTTATACAATTCATCAAACCATATCAATATATATATATATATATATATATATATATATATATATATATATATATATACCGGGTGTCCCAGTATACCTGTTCCAATGGATTATCTCAGCCATTTCGAAAGATGAAAATTTGACAATTTCATGATCTTCAATTCGTTTAAAAAACCTTCAACTGAAAGAAACAAAAATTGAAAGTCACTTCCGGTTTGACCGGAAGTGACTCTGACTTTTTTATTTCAAATAGCACCCTGTATATTTTTTGCATTTTTTCATTTCTACTCAAAATTATCTTTCCAACGATGTATCACACTTTGTATTTTACATTTGATTTGATGGAGAAAACGTCAATTGAAATTTCAAATTGAAAGAATTGCAGTAGGCTACGATATTTTGTGTAATCTTGATTTTGACTTCAATAATAATTGATAATTCATAAACAATTCGTCCGTAGCATTTTTACTTTCAAAGACAGTACGCTCCACACAAGCGTGTGAAATACATAGCGCTTGGCATTCGTCTATCAGGGTATTTCTCTCTGTATGCACGTAGGGCAGCCCGACGATTATTTTCGCATTTTCCATAAATCAGTATCATATCCAATTTCTCTTGATTAGTGAAGTTATCATCATTTTCACGGTTATTCATTCTTGAATGTTGGTTTCTCTGACACGCACACAACTATTGAGAATTATTAACTGTCAAAGTTATAAACAAATGTTTCCATGGCACACTGAGGTTTTTTTGGTTATTAATTCTTCCAGTTCTACTACAATTCTAATAATTTGAAATTCGACGTTCTCTTCATCATCTCGAATGCAAAATTGTTCATGAATTATCAATTATTATTGAAGTCAAGATCAAGATTACACAAAATATCGTAGCCTACTGCAATTCTTTCAATTTGAAATTTCAATTGACGTTTTCTCCATCAAATCAAATGTAAAATACAAAGTGTGATACATCGTTGGAAAGATAATTTTGAGTAGAAATAAAAAATTGCAAAAATATACAGGGTGCTATTTGAAATAAAAAAGTCAGAGTCACTTCCGTTCAAACCGGAAGTGACTTTCAATTTTTGTTTTTCTCAGTTGAAGGTTCCTGAACGAATTGGAGATCATGAAATTTTCAAATTTTTATCTTCCGAAATGGCTGAGATAATCCATTGGAACAGGTAAACTGGGACACCCGGTATATATATATATATATATATATATATATATATATATATATATATAACTATCCTCAAATAAAATATCCTCGGTCCTGTTGAAAAGCTGAAACAATGTATCTAGTCCTAAAACTGGTACAGACCTGCCGATGACTTTCATTTAAAATCAAAAACAAGGGACACGGCGATTCCTTTGATGAAATGCTGCCCGTTGTTATTGTTTCGTCTGCGCCAAGTCGGCCGACGCAAGAGCAACAAGAAAGTCGGCCGACAATGTTTCCACCGATTGTTTCCAAGTCTGTACTTAGTGACTCTCCTCTGTATTGACCAGACCAGTCCAGTCATCAAAGTGACAGCAATTGCAATTATGTGTTACTATGGAAACATGGAATTTTTTTTAGACATTTTATTTAATGTGCTGTGTTAATGTGTTTAGGGTCCGAGATAATAATTTTGTTGAAAAAAATTCTGGAATTCAAGATGGCAGCTCCGATTTGGCTGACGTGTGTTGTATCATTGATGATTCGAATCTATTTAAAATAACTATCTGGAGGTTGTTGCGGTCGCAGATTATGACTTCATTGTCAAAATTCAAGATAGAAGATCTAATATGGCAGACGAGATTTTTTATTTATTATCCGATTTCAATGAAAATTTGTATGTAGTGCTTTTTGGGGTCGGAAATCATGATTTGTCGAAATTTGATAATTCGAGGAGATAGCTTCAAAATATTCGATAATATGTGAATAAAGTTTTCATTTTGAAGTGCATCAGCGTACGAGTCGTATTTATTCTACCACACCAGTTTATTCAATGCCACACGCCACAGTCATAAATAGTATATTATACGGGGCAAATCATTGCATTTTACATAATAATTAAAATTATTTTTCTATTGATGTTCTGGATTCAATTTGAGGTAATTAGTCCAAAAATACAAACACTTTTTTTTATTTGGACCAAATTGTTTATTAAGCATTTCTATATCAAAAAGTTACTTAAGTGCTTAACAGTCTCACTCTTTTGGAAAGTGCTCAGTGCTCGCTAAGTCCAATTACTTTCTGAAAGTGCTTAGTAATCGCGAGCATTTCAGAAATAAAAGGGCTCAGTGCTCCAGACTCGAGAGCTCTGCTTACAATATAAAATACCTTCAATATTCAATTCTCAACTATTCACATTCAACTGGAATATTCATTCATATTTTAACATTCGACTATCAACATCAAACTTCAACTCTAAACATCAAACTTTTTTTATTTATTTTCCAACAATAACATTCAATTTTCGCCTGTCAAAATTCTGGAATGAAAACACTAACAAACTATAGGAAACTCTGTCCTCGTCAAAAATCCGCCTAACGGTTAAAAACACATCTAGTATTTTTTAAAAGCTCATTTTATATTCGGAGATGCTTGAATAAATCAAAAATGAAAATACATTAACAAAATTTTGATGAAAAATTGTTCACTGAATATACTGAGGTTCAGACAAATAATGTTGAGAGCAATTGGTATATAGCTTGGGACGTAAGCATCTTCGATAATCGTGTATTTCTCCATACCAATTTACCGTAACAAAATGGAAGTACTTTACAAAGTGGGCAATTGCAATATGCAGAAAGTAGATCATACAATGATGGTAGCCTCAAACGGGCTGATTATCCAACAATACTGGCAAACAATATGAAAAATACCGGCAAACAATCAAATGAGGTGCTTATTTGAAAAAAATTGTATTCAGACGAAAATATTATATTTTTTACATGCTTTTATTCAGTTTCGCCCTTTAGTTCGTTCGCCCGTTCGTTCGTTCGTTCGTTCGTTCGTCGTTCGTTCGTCGTCGTTCGTTCGTTCGTTCGTTCGTTCGTTCGTTCGTTCGTTCGTTCGTTCGTTCGTTCGTTCGTTCGCGTTCGTTCGTTCGTTCGTTCGTTCGTTCGTTCGTTCGTTCGTTCGTTCGTTCGTTCGTTCGTTCGTTCGTTCGTTCGTTCGTTCGTTCGTTCGTTCGTTCGTTCGTTCGTTCGTTCGTTCGTTCGTTCGTTCGTTCGTTCGTTCGTTCGTTCGTTCGTTCGTTCGTTCGTTCGTTCGTTCGTTCGTTCGTTCGTTCGTTCGTTCGTTCGTTCGTTCGTTCGTTCGTTCGTTCGTTCGTTCGTTCGTTCGTTCGTTCGTTCGTTCGTTCGTTCGTTCGTTCGTTCGTTCGTTCGTTCGTTCGTTCGTTCGTTCGTTCGTTCGTTCGTTCGTTCGTTCGTTCGTTCGTTCGTTCGTTCGTTCGTTCGTTCGTTCGTTCGTTCGTTCGTTCGTTCGTTCGTTCGTTCGTTCGTTCGTTCGTTCGTTCGTTCGTTCGTTCGTTCGTTCGTTCGTTCGTTCGTTCGTTCGTTCGTTCGTTCGTTCGTTCGTTCGTTCGTTCGTTCGTTCGTTCGTTCGTTCGTTCGTTCGTTCGTTCGTTCGTTCGTTCGTTCGTTCGGTGACAATACATTGACGAATTTTTGTTAGAGCAAAAACCAAATGCCGGCTCCAAGATGGCGACGATATTCGTAATTATGGTCCGATTTGGTTCAAATTGGTATGTGGGGATTTTTGGGGTCGGAGATTATAAAATTTTTGTCTAACTTAATAAATTTGAGATGGAAGATGGAAGACGAGTTTTGTGATTTTCGTCCAATTCGATTCAAAATTGGTATGCAAAGATTTTCGGGGTCGGAGATTATGATTTTTTTTGTCAAAATTCATAAATCCAGGACGGCGGCCGAGTTTTGTTATCATGGTCCAATTCGATTCAAAATTGCTATGTGGGGGTTTTCGGAGTAGGAGATTATGGAATTTTTGTCAAAATTCATAAATTCAAATTGAATTATGCTATTGGATTTCAAGTTATTGAGGAATGGGTTGGAATTCTTCTGCTTGCTGGTCTCTTAGATGAATATAGATTAATGATTATGGGGATTGAAAAATCAGGCACAAGCATAACAGGCGATTCGATCAAGACGAAACTTCAACAAGATATCAAGTCGAACGTTGTTGAAAGGAGGGCGTCCCATCATGATAGTGCATTCCTCAGTAATAATTAGAAATATGGAAGAGAGCATTTCAAAAGTGAGAAGTCAATCAAGTGTATCGAAAACATTCCATTCTCAACATTTAGGAAATAATGATGATAGTGAAAAATGGGCCACAGCGCACATGAATTGAAGAGGAGATTGGTTAGGAAAATTCATTTTCAATAAATCCGAAAATGTTATTGCCAATGAAGCACTGATACCTGTACTGAAGATGGGAATAATCATATTAGAAGTGAATGCAAATGGTGCTGCTCGAGACACAGTGGTTGTGAAAGATATTTTGTTCGTACCAGACATTGCAACACACTTTCTGAGTGTTAGACATATAACTGAAAACAGATGCGGAAGGTTGTGAGATTTTAGACGTTAACGGAGTTTTGGTTGCAACCGGAACTATGAACAATAATATGTATGAACTTGATTGTGCACCGGTAGACACTGTGCTTGTTACATCTTCTTGAAATATAATAGACGGAGCTACGTGGCATTCTTGTACATTCCGTCTTATGTGGTCCCAGGAAGTTGAATCTATTGGCGGATCAAGATATTCCTTGACATTCATCGATGACTTTTCCCGTAGTGTTTGTCTACTTTCTTGCAACAAAATACCAAGTTACTATTGTTTCGGACGTCCATCGTCTTAATGTATTTAAAAGGTTTTCACGACGTTTCGAATGCTTGTATCTGCAATCGTCTTCAGGTGAATACTGAACCTGAAGACGATTGCAGATACAAGCATTCGAAACGTCGTGAAAACCTTTCAAATACATTAAGACGATGGACGTCCGAAACAATAGTAATCAAGTTACCACATCGTCTACAACCTTAAACAAAATACCAAGTGCTGGAATATTTCGAATATTTTTTAACGCTATGCATAGAATGAATTGGAAAGAAAATCAAGATGATTCGCACTGGTAAAGAGGCCGAGTACACAAATCTTACATAGTAAGTAATCTGATTTTAACTCCAAAAGACTGAAACTACTTGAAGATTTGTAAATTTGCTAATTGCTCTAACACACGAATACACATGAATTGTAATTTCAATTTCAACCCATGTTGAAACATTTCTGGGATTCCCAAGAGATAACCTACTATTAATTCATTTTTAACCGTTTATTTATGTTGTCAACCATCTGTCATTTTATTTAAATTCATTTTAACTTTGACAGTTATAACTTTGAAAAAGGAGTAAATGTATATTTTTCACATAGGTGGCCGCATAGCTTGGCGCGGCTTTGAGTTAAGTCATACTTTTAATTTCTAAGGACGAATAACTGAAACCAGCTATTGATCTTTGCCACCGTCTCTACTATTATGAAGTTATCCTCAGGGACTAACATGAACTAGGATTATTAGGAAAAAATCTAATTGAATAATGAAAGCGAGAGACACAGACAAAAACTTCATGTGGTCTAGAGTAAAATTAACATAACTGATAGAGTTAACATAATTCATTAGTATGTGTACTAAGGATAGCTTTATGAAAGGCATAATGTCGGCAACAGATAGCGGTTTCAGTTGTACGACCTTATTTCAAAAAAATCTCAAATCATTCTAGTACCCGATAATATCATTTTAATTAGTTGTCTTCAGTTATTTTCAATTGCACTCTTAATTTGTTTTTCGTACGCCAACACTGCAATTATCTTAGAATGTTCTCATAACAATGGACCAAATAATGTTTTATAACATAAAGAGCCATGAAAAAGGGATATTCAGCTTCACAAGCTTCACTACATACCGGTGTGTGCCTACAATGGTCTACAAATTCAAATAATGTATAGAAATATTCACGGATTATGGTTTTTCATCAAGACCGAGTAGTTATTCTTGACGAATTCAATAATTGATAGAAAACAAATCCATTCTCAACTCACCATATCTCTTTCCATATCAAACTTGCATGCAGCACTTCTCTGTAATTAATAGTTTTCATTGATAACGAGACTGATAGCTCGATAGGAAGGAAATAAACATGAAGCATTATATCAGTAATAATATCTTTACATGTCCCTTATCGAAAATCTATCACATTTATTATTACATGGAGAATTTATTTATCCATAAAACACATATGTCCAGCAGTGCTTGACGCTCAGCTCTTTCATAATGATAACTACGGGATATAATATCAATAATTCCATCACGATGATTCGGATTCATATATTTATGTTCAGAAACGAAATTTTGATGACTAATTTCTATCCACATGGAATCAGAAAACACATTTCTGCAATGAATCGATATTGTTAAAAGAATGAAACAAGTTCCTCTTCATTTTTTTAGGTTAATGAGTGAATTTGGCCCGATTCGTTACAGTGTTTTTCTAACTTTCAATGTCAGAAGTGGAAAATACTTTTATCAAAACATAATAAAAATATAACTTGCGAACGTAAAAAAATTAAATGATTTAACGACACCTTTTTACAAACTTTTATTCAACTTCACATTTGAATGTACGTTTATTTCAAATCTTGCAGTGAATTCTGACCCTCTTTTGTCCGATTAACGTGAATTTTGGCAGGTGTTCATAATTCCGGTGACAATGCATTATAGAATTTCTGTTAAAGAAAAAACAAAATGGTGGCTCCAGTATGGCGGACGAGTTTTGTGATTATGGTTCGATTCTATTCAAAATTGGTATGTGTGGGTTTTCGGGGACAGAGATAACGACTTTTGTCAAAATTCATAAATTCAAGATATCGGCTCCAATATGGAGACGAGTTTTGGGGTTATACCCTGATTCAACAAACATTTGTATGTGGCGGTTTTTGGGTCGGGCATCATGATGTTTTTGTCGAAATTCATAAATTCAAGATGGCGACGTGTTTTGTTATTATGGCCCGATTCCATTCAAAATTGGTATTATCAATTTTGTCAGAATTCAATAAGAATACGGATTTCATGAATGACTAAAACGAATTGAATAAAAATGATTTGAAAAAAAATTAGCAAGCTTTTATACAAATACACTGAACGGAAAAAATATTTCTTTAATTGTTTGACCTATGTTATTCTGTGGGTAGCAGATTGAAAACCTGGCCAAGAATATAAAATAGGTATTTTGCGTGGCGAAATTTTGAATCTGCTACTCAAACAATTATAGAAATTATTTTTTCCTTTTTAGTGCATTCGTATAAAAGCTTGTCTAAATTTTTTTTTATCAATTTTATCCCTACTGAAATGATGATTTGAGAGAATTAGGATATCTGAGGTTTTCTTCAATGAACCTCCTTTCAAGAACACTTTCGACTGTTGGAGGTTTATTTGAAGAGCCTTGAGCTCATCTGGGTAGAATTTTAACCAATATATCGTTGTGAGGCACTGCTGCCTCTTCAACCACCCACAGTTCCGCATTCTCTCTGATTTTTGGGAAATTTTTGTCCGCCAATTTTTATTATTTCAACCATGATGATTCCCTCAAGCAGCTGGGGAAAAACAGTCACCTGCGGCCGCATGCAGTCTTAGGTTTATGCACTTTGAACTTGGGGATATTTTTATTGTAGTTCTTGTCTACTCGGCCGGCAAGCCCCCACGTTCGGTTAGGAAATAGCAATACCGCGCAGTCTTGTTATTTCCATATCCAGTGGTGATACGTGGAAGCAAACACTTGATGGCTATGTTACCTTATTTGAGAAGTTATCAAGATGCATCCTACAGTGAGCACGTAAAGGTTGTGAAAAATTCGTTCTAAAGTTTTTGTATGCCTTTTTTCGGAAAACTTTTCATTCAGCAACAATCATCAATATGCATAATTTGCTTGCATCACTATCAAGTCAGATTGGTCGAGTGGTCCAAGGCGCCAGATTCAAGCTCTGGTTCTCAGAAGGAGCGTGGGTTCGAACCCCACACCCAACATATTTATTTTTTCATTATTCCCTTCGAAATTGAGAAATGATTTGCTCTGGGACGTCCAAATGATTTGCTTTAGGACGCCCAAAACAAAACATTTCTTAATTTCGGAGGGGAAAAATGGAAAAAACCTTGTACAGGTATGGGGGTTCGAAGCCTTCCGAGTTCCAGAGTTCAAAACTGGTGCCTTAGACCACATGGCCAATCTGACTTGCTCGTGATGCACTCAAATGGTTGTTGTATAAAACATTTTTCGAAAAAAGTACATACAAAACTCGTGCACAAATTTTGCCCAGGAACTAAATGATTTATCTTATGTTTGCTGTGAGTACTAACATTTAAGAAACATTCTGTTATTCGATTGACCAGGTTTTCTGCAGCCAGCTGTAGCCTGTATCTACCAGGGTCATATCATAAGTAGTGCGTGCTTTTAACATTCAATTGATTCCTTCTTGGTACTTCCCTGTTTTTGATTGCATCAATATTTTTTTTCAGGTTTCACTAGCTCATTTGATAAATTATAAAAAACATGTGACTTTGTTCTGGCATGATTTTATTTTATCTGACATTTTTCTGTGCACCCATGCGAGTAAATTATCAAGATTCTTGTTATAATCAATGAACGATTCTTCATTTATTTGGCCACTACCACATATATCATAATCTGCTATTGGAATCACCCCTTTTATTCTGTGAATGATCTGGTTCCATCTCGAACATTTCCATAACTGGATCCAATGCAAACCAACGATATCTACCTTGAGAAAGTTGTCATTTTACTCGACGTTTCATCTGGGTTGATATATGTCATTTCAATCATCTAGTGTAGTAAAACCTTTGCAATTACTAGTTCTAGGCATTCTCTCCTCCAATGTAGGAATTTGATATCCATAATAATAATAATAATAATAATTCGTTTATTGCACACCACATTTTATAACATTTAGAAAAAAATATATATTTATAAATCTGTAGGTAGGTACCTATGTGATGAGCAAATGGCCTTTGGTTCAGATTGCTAAGTTACCTCGCATCTGATCTTCCACCAAGGCCTTCATTTGAGAAAAGTCATGTTAATAGGGCTGAGAAGAAGGATGAGATCAGCGAAGTAATGGCGGAAAAGAGAAAGAGAGAGAAAGATTGAGAGATAGAGAGAGAGAGAGAGAGAGAAATGGGGTCAGGAAAATGCACATTTTTAACATTTCCTCAGATTCTCGATGCGAATGCTTCGTTTGTATCACTTTAGTTGTGCTGAACAAAAAATAAATGATTTTTGAAGGTACTGATCGTTAGGTCGAAACAGTGGGGGTTCCAGGTGTTTATGTAATTGATTGTATCAGATATATTATATGAGAATGAGCGCTTAAACAATTCTTTTTTGTGAGCCGGAATACTCAAAACCAATTTCCTTCTTAAATTCAAGTTGTGTACGTCAGTTCTATAAGTTAAATGTTCATGTAAGTAGGGAGGATTTTTATACCTGATGATTTTAAAGAAAGTGCAGGCTGTATGTCTGCAGTTGCTCATGTTGAGCCATTTTAAATCTTTTAGTTTGTGAGAAATTCTGGATTAACTTCTTATACCAAATATTAGTCTCATACATGAATTTTGTAGTTTTATGTCATTGCTATCTAAACAATTGTGATAGACCACATCACAGTGATTAAAGTGGGACAAAACTAGTGAATCGCATAATATTTTTTTTGACCTCTGTACTCAAGAATTTCCTTTGCGGATATATCAATTTCAAAGATGCATAAGCAGTTTTGAGTTTATAAGTGACATGTTCAGTGAATCTAAGCTTAGAGTCTATAATAAGCCCTAAATTTTTAGAGTGAGACTTGAAATTAATTTTGAAATCTCCAATTTTCAGATCGTAACTTTTTGCCTGCTCGCAAATATTTTCGGTCCCGAATATCATAGCAACTGACTTGTTGGGATTGATTTTCAACATATGATCTGCAGATACTTCCAAAATCGCATTCAAGTGATACAGTTTACGGCCTCTGCGAGATTTGATGGATCAAAGGAGAAATATATCTGAGAATCATCTGCGTATAAATGGTAGTTGCAGGATTTCAGTTTTTCAGTGAAATTGGATGTGTGAAGGGTGTAAAACAAAGGTCCTAAAATGCTGCCTTGCGGTACCCCTGAATTCATTTCCTGCCAATTCGAGGATGTATCACTTAGAGTAACCTTTTGTCTTTTGTCATGTTAATAAGATGAAATTAATACTATAGCTGTATCACTGAATCCAAAATAGTGCAACATATTCGGTGATTTATGGTGTCGAATGCTTTCGAGTAGTCTAATAATATTAAAATTGGTACTTTGTTTCCATCGAGAGCTCTAATTATATCATCGATTATTTTTAGTGTTGCTGTAGCGCAACTGTGGCCGCTTCTAAAACCAGACTGTTTCAATGGTAATATATTATGTTGATCAACGTAAGATCTGATTTGATTTTCCATTATTTTTTCTAGAATTTTTGAAAATGAGGGAAGGACGTGATTGATCTCAGGTCATTATAACTCTGGGGATTACTAGTTTTTGCTATGGGTATTACTTTTGCACTTTTCCATAAGTTGGGAAAGTAATTTTGACTGATACATCCATTTATAATGAGAGTAATTATAGATATAATGAGGGGTCGACAAAGGTTTATAATGGTAATATTTATTCCATCATCACCATAAGTCTGCGATTTTATATTATCAATTATTTTAGAAGTTTCAATTTCGCTAGTCAATGAAAGAGTAAACTGTTCGTTCAATCCTTCTTTTTGGTTGGAGTTATAAAAGTTCATTAAGTGTTCTTTCGGTGGACCCCCATTAGTACAAGAACTTAGAAGAAAATTATTAATAGATTCGGCGTTTTTCAGTTGCTTTGGTAGTTCTTTGTTTCCACTCTTAGTGACATGCAGTTCCTTGAGTTCGTTCCATTTACCCTTGATATCTGTGTTAGTAGTTTAGTTTGAAATTTAAGTATGCCTTTTTCTCAGCTTTATAGCTTCGTTGGTCAGATTTCTCAATTCCTTATAGTATGACCAATGCTGTGGGAGTTTTGAATTTTTGAATCTAGCTAGAGCTTTTTTTCTTAGTTTCTGCATCAATTTGATGTTGTCAGTAATCCAAGGAGTATATTTACAATTTTTTGTTAGGTATTTTATTTCTGGAGCATGATGATCAAGAATTTGAAGAATGAATCCATTTAACTGATATATTTTGTGATCAATATTGTCCGTGTTATAAATTAAGTACCAAGGTAGATCTGCCAAATCGCTTCTGAATCTATCAATATTTATATTCTTAATATTTCTATATTTAACTATTTGATTTTGTGGTTGTCTACCTTCACCAATGTGAAATTTGGCCTGTATCAGTGCATGATCTGATATATCACATTCATAAACTTTCACTTCGGAGATATCTTCACAATTCGTAATAATTAGGTCTAATAATGAGGAGCATGTACTAGTTATTCGTGTAGGTTCTGTGACAATTTGCCTAAAATTGAAAATTTCCAAAATAGACGAAAACCTATCCGTGTTATTTGTATTAAAGTCAAGCATATTTATGTTGAAGTCACCCATGATGATGATATCATTGTGATTGGAGAAAATATTTCTTCGATTTCATAAAAAACAATGAAATATTTGAATTTGGTGGTCGGTCTACTACGCCAATAGCAACAGAGTAGTTTTTTCCCATAGAAATTTTTATCCAAATACACTCAACATGCTCACCACATTGACTGAAAATTATTTCATATTTATATTTGTTTCTCAAATAAAGACCAACACCTCCGCCTCTGGTGGTGGTCTTGTCGTAAAAAAATATATTGATTAAGACTTACATTGTTGCTGTCCATACCTGAATACATCCATGTCTCTGAAATTCCAAAAACATCGAAGTCCGCATCGAGAATCTTATTTTGAAAGTCAGTAAAATGTGCTAGTAGCGATCTAATGTTTAAATGACATACGTTCAGCATACTCTGAAAATATATTGAATTTTAGTATGGGTGAAATGATAAAAGTAAGAAGAAGAAGGAGAGAGGTGGAGGAAAACGAAGAATGAGAAAGGAATAGAATAGAATAAATTCAGAGAAAGAGAAAATTAACGCTGCCCTACAAAACTAGTCAACAGTTACGTAAACGTGTAGCGTTCCTGCTCTTACAGTATTATTTTGCAAAATTATATAAATGAGAAAAAAAAATATCATTTTTAGTTCAGTTACATTGATAGATAATATAACTCAAAGAAAAAAAAACATTTCTTTCAAACAAATCGTGCAGTGTCGCACATTATATAATTGAAGTGCAAGAACCAAAAATAGAAAAAAAGAGAGAAAAAGAAAATCTTATGAAAAATCCCCTTTTTGAATGGATTTAACTAAAGCATGGAATCATCAAAAGGTAAATTAATAGTTCATGATACAATACGGTTCAATGTTAGTTTCCACAAAGTTCCTTCAAGTGGTTTTCGTCTCTTATTCGATGCACTACATTATCAGTTTTTACAAATATGTTTCCATTGAAGCTCCAAACGTCTTTTCTTGAGAATTTTTCCAGAGATGTTTTCATCCATAACACCTTCCTCTTCGTTAGATCTTCCTGGACAGAGATACCGCTTGACTTCAAAAATCTTCGATTCCCCAGGACTTTATTACGGGCGGCAACATCGCTAAACCTCACGAGAACGCAGGAAGGTTTTTCGCTGCTTGTGTCCGCGTTTTTATTGGGAACCCGGTGACACTTTTTTATCATTGACTCATTATGGTTTTTTACCTTCATATTTTCACAGATAATTTTAGTGATTGTATCAATTACCGATTCGTTTTCAGTCTCTGCAACTCCAAAGAAACGTAGATTTTTAGCCCTTGAGAACTGCTCGAGATTATCTAACTGGGAGCTCATGTGATGGTTATAGTTTTTTAAGGAGTCAATTTCCTGATGTAACTCTGTCAGCATTTTGTCGTACTTTTCAGTGACACTTTTTAGAGCTCTCTCGAGAACACCTTGCGGATACTCGCCTTCAAGAAGTTTTTTGGTTTTTGCTTCCACTATAGCACCTATTTCTTCTATGTCTCTCTTTGTCAAACCCATTATGGATGCGAGTCACGGTAAAAATACACTTTTTCCAGGTAGCCCACAAAGTTTTCATTGCAGTTTTCGCACAGATGAATCAACACTTACGTTTTGGACAGCTCACACAATTATTGTAAATTAATACTTTGCAAATCAGGCTAAATTCATTTTTATGCGGGAGGAACACTGATGCACGTTTTACTCGCTTGCCATTGTTGCCAGCTATAACTCATCAAGGCTTGATTGACTTCCAACGGATCTATGTATAGAAGGAATTTGTTTGTTTGTTTGCATTTTTTTTACTGAAACAATATTATTGCTCATTCAATCTATTTCTAGAGAAATTGTCCATTCAAACTTTCCTATTCTGTTCGTTGAATTCATTTATAATAGCCTAAGTTTCTATGCTTTTTATATATTTTTTTTATATCTGCTTCAATAATCCTAATATTTTGCACGAAGTTGCTGTTTCCAAAGTTGTGGTGATAACTTCGAACATCAATTTGTATTCTGTTCCATCCCGTACACATTCCAGAATTATCTGACCCCCTGGATGTATGATCTGCCCACCGAAACATCCCAGTTCAGATGTAGATTTTACCAGATTTGTTGTTCTATATCTATCGCATTATTGAACATATCTCTCCGTAACATTACACGTCGCCGGTGTATCCAGATGTAGATTGTAGATAGTAGGGGAGTCGGTATGGCCCTTCAGCCTCTCCGTGCCTCGACCTGTAAGGTCTTTTGTACATTACCCTTCATGTATTCAAGACCCCGGATTCCAAGACTCCTTGCGAAGCGTATCAGTTTCCTGGGAGCTAAGCTCCTGATGTCTGAGAGCGTTAGTGAAACCCATTCGCTTGGCAGTCGCAAAGCAGGTGTTCTGCAGTTCCAGCGAAGTTCACGCAGTAACAGCACAGTTCACTGTCTGATCTATCCATTTTTTTGAGATGATACCTCAGAGGACAATGTCTGGTGAGCAGTCCCGTTACCAGTTTCAAGTCTTTCTTGTCCAACTCGAGAAGCTGTTCAGCCGGTGTATCCAACTAACAGTTCACTCTGCAAGTGTCACCTTTCACTATGAATGTGAGTTCTGTATGGATTTCTTTTCTATGGTCATCACTTATACTCAGGATAACTTCTCGAAACGACCACTTTATTCATTAGAACTATCGTGAATATGCTTTAAATTATTCTGCAAACCTCAGCGAAATAATCTCTTCTGTGACAGAATTTGCACGTTGTCCCTTCTGCTGGAAAATTATTGTGGTCTTCATGCTTATACTCACAATAACTGCATTAAACTTGCTCATTTTATTTATACTTTATTTTATATTTTTCACTTGCGTAGTTTCAGCTTATGCATTGGCTGTCTCTGTATTTACCTCTATCTGTAGAACTTCAAGCGATTTTCTTGACTATTTTTCTTCGAAGTGTTCAATTGATTCTCGGATAGTTCTCCAACTTCACCTTTATTGATAACTTTCTCATCGATTTTCTCTCAGTCTAATATTCTCGATGTAATATATACTTATACTTGGTAATAAATCTTGTTCCACATGGACAATTCTTCATTAATGATTTGATTTTCACTGAACTGGGTTTACAAAATCAAGACACGTGTTTCGCTATATATAGCTTTTTCAAGAGGAGATAATACATAGTATTATTGGCTTCAGTAAAGGAATGTTGAAATTCGCATTTTCAACATGAATCTGGCTACTTTCATATATTTTCGGCTTGTATCCTCTTTTATATCTTTATTCACGGTTTCATTTTATATCACTTTTTCGCTTCACTTTCTCTTACTTCTCTTAGTTTTCTTCAAGCTCCTCTCAGGAAAACCTGATACGTCAGCTGGGATTGACCTTAAAGGTATTTCTAAAGTAGTTGAAAAATTATTAATGAATCTTTATTGACGTTGTTCTAGACATTAATGATCGCTTAGAAACATCAATTCTGATACAATGTGTCCAACAATATAGAGTATCTACTCCCGTATTATAATACGTGAATTAAATATCTGCTACTAATTTATCAATATTGTCCATTTCAACACGGATTTTCATTTCGAAACCGATTTTGGCCACGTACTTTTTACTAAGAAAAAAATTTTTGGCCTATAGAAACACGTACTTGGGGATAATGAAATGGTATGTCTCTACATACTTGTTTGACATTAAATTTGTATCGACAGTCAATCACACGCGTCAAAAGTACCTACAAGTATGTCGAGCAGTGGATAATTATCTTGTACACTACCAGAAATTCTTGTTTTTATTTTATTATTCATTGGTTGTAGAAAAAATTGTGTATGCAATGATCATGTAATGGCTATTAATACACTCGCACACACTTATCTCGTGCTCATGTATTAAGCTATCATTACATGATCGTTTAATATACTATTCATGCATATAATATCATCAATAGCTATCATTACATGCTTCTAATAAACAGCTTCTCAAAGTAGTGGACCAGTATCTATAGAACGACCATCGGAGACTTTTACGATTCATACGAACGTTCAACAGAAGAGTTTCTTGAATGCTCATTCGTCCGGTGAACATTTTTCTCCTTCTTGGGTTATCACAAGTCCTCCATATGTATCTCAGAATTCAATTCAATTTTCAATAAAAAAAATAGTTTTTTTTATTTGAAACACAAAGATCATATTTGAAAATACCGAGATATTTTCTCATTCGCGTTTTGATTTCCGCAAATAATATATTGAACTAACTTTGATACTTCATCAAGAAAAAACAATTTATCAATATGATATGAAAGATTCAGTTTGGAATGTAACGTAGGTATGTTAAAACTCATTAGGGGCCAAATATTCTGATATCGTTATAATGAAGGGTACTACAATCCCAATTATAGCACTAGCTATAGTAAGTATGGAAAAACATAATAACTGATTCTTTCACCGATAACAGAACAAATCATCATTGCTGATGGATATGTAAATACTGAAACCGGAAGATTATTTTTCGATATTGTTTACTGACGGCAGTGCTCACAACTTCTAACACATCCATATACTCTTATCGTTATTGACGTTCTCCTCTCTCTGAATCGGATCATAATTCTGGTACTCTTATCCTAATCAATATTATAGTTGTTATGGGATATCAGTTATGTATACACAGGTCAAAAGGATTAAAAGAATACCTCATCTTTCAAGACATCAATAAAATATGGTTTACATTATTAAAATTATAATGTACTCGTGAAACAGTACTCACCAATAGGAGAATGAAATGAAAAAAATGGGTAGAAAAGCACTTCTCAAGTTATAGGGATATCCATTCTCAGTTGTATAAATTCATCTTCGAATCAAAATTGGGTTCGTTCAAAGTCGTACATATTATTGTTAGAAGTTATACAGATTAGTGCTCTCATATCATATAATTATATAACCCTGTATTTATCAATATTGTTGAAGTTACTTATGTCAAGTTAATGTCAAGTTATTATATTCTGTTATTATCTTTTTTTTTTTTCCGATACATTTTATAGTTTTTGGTGAAAAAGGAATAGACATTATAAGTTGTAGATTTCTCCTAAGATATCATTATTGGGGATTGAACCGATTACTGACGCTGCGTTACCACGAGCTATCTCAATACTGAGGCGTTGCATCAAAATTTCTTGACCACTTTTCTCGGTGATATGTTATCTTTCTGCCAATTTCTTGAATAACTTGAGACAATTTGGTCCAAAACCACCTAGGTATCAAATGCCAGTGGAGATACGATGTAATTAGTTCAAACGATTGATTATTTCATCCGTTTGCGTTTCTTCTCACCTGTTCCGATAATTTCCTGGGTCTCATAATGGCTGTTCGAATATTTGATTTTACAAACACGTCTGTCGTATCGCATCCATATCATTGCTCGTCCCCTTGACCATGGTATCAAAGTAATGCCGTCCGGTCGTTTTCTATCTTCCATCAAAACACGTTCCATTGGGTTCTGAATTTAGATGGAATTTCAGCTAATGCCAAAGCTCGTTGACGGTGTCGTTGAGAGCATGATGACGCGAAGCTCCCTGAACTGAAAGGACAACTGGAGCCATGAGTCCCCGACGCATCAACATGTGCTCCACGACAACATTTGAGGGTTCATTTGTTCAAACCTGGGGCTACTGATATACGGAGACTATCACGATCTAAAAGGTACCTAACTGGGATGACGGGATAGCTTGTAGCCATTTTCAGGATTCCTTAGCAGAAATTGCCTGCAGTCTTGCTCGTTCTATGTCATCTTCTGCTTTTTTCGAAAAGATCTTTTTGACGATAAGTCATTATTGGTTGGTCCCAGTCTTTTCTGTTTTGATCGATCTGCTTCGCTTGGCATCATCGCACCTGGTATTGTCATATATCTATCGTTGCTTCATGTGTATTTGTGGAAGAAAATTCGTTATCGTTCGGATTATCGTACAACATCTCATCACAAGTGATTTTGTAGCGAATTTGAACTAGAAATGCTGGTAATGCGATGTCTTGGTTCGGCGTAAACCTAAACCTCCATTAGCAATCGAGAAGCGTTGTCTGCATCCATTTATCCTCCGTCATCCGGATATTACATATATTTTTCCATCGCATCTTTAAAATGATCGTCGATATCATTTAAAATAATTGATATCTCCATGTTGCTGCATGTTCTTAGTGTTATATAATAATTTTTGGTGGGCCTAGACAATTTTTTGAGAGAAGGTAGGAGTGTCGTATGTGAACTTAGATCTGGTAACTTATCACATAAGAGTTTGATATGAATTTGCGTTCTTTCAATACAGTACATATTGATTCTTTTGTGATGGAAAGAACCTAATAACGAAATTTGTTGGTTGAACTAATCGAATACCTGGTAAATATTTGGAAATTTGTGGGTATATTTCTTTGCATTTGTTTTGGTTGGATCTTTAATCAAATTTCACACTTTGCGTTGTTCAACTGGAGACCACTTAGCTTTTCAAATTCTTTAATTTTGCATATATCATGAGATCAAATCTTCTACTTTTCCTGATAAGGTTGCAGTCGTCTAAATACCATTCGTTGAAGGAAGATTTTTAATTCTTTGGACAATTGCTCGGTAGCGATGCAGAATAACGGTGGCCCAAAGAGGATCACTTGTTGAACTCCTGTTTCTGATTTGATCATTTCATTTCCGAAAAGTAAGATTGATGGATTACGGTAACACTGCCATACAAACCTATATCCTGTGGTACAGTGCATTTCTGCTAAAGTTAATAAAATCTATGAATAGCATTGAATGCATTTCGAATCTAACTTGATCATGATTAAGGACTGTCTGGCTTGTTCAATATATTTCGTTGCTGCGTGTATATGGCCTCTACTTCTTGGAATCCCAAAACCAACTTGTTGTGGTCTAAAGCGGGTGCCCAATGTTGTCTTGATTTCTTCACAAATTATTTTTGCCGTTATTCTTCTAAATACCCTCCTGATGCGACGGGGCGGATTCCATCATCTTTTTTTTGAAACCAATTAGATTAGCCCCTATAAAACAACAAACTTCTTGTGGAACTGATCCTCTGCATAATATCGACCAATTTTGCAAGGCTATTCGAAGTTGGGTGCCATATTCGCCATTTTATCGTTTATCAAATCTTTCAAATGTTGTGGGTTATACCATCTGGACTCCTGATGAACCACAAGGAAAACTTTTTATAGCTTTTTCAACTTGGTTAACTGTTGTTGGCTGATCGAATTCGAGTGTTTCTTCTTTTGAATCAAAGCTGGGAAAAATTAGGGATCTGTTCTCAGAGGTGGATGTTTTCTCTTAGAGAAATGAGAGAATTTTAGTCAAGGGGCTAATCCTTCTTCAGTGGTCAAATACTGTATTGCTCCTCGGACATCATATTCTACTATTTTCGTATCGATAATTTTCTTCAATGTTTCTTCATTAATTTTATTTTTATATTGTATATAAATCCTCTCCCTACTTTTATATAGTGGTGTACCTGTTGCCATATAATTTTCGAGATTCTTCTTGATAAGTGTTGTCAGAGATACTTTCCGTGTTTTCTCGGATCATACGCCTGGCAATCCTAAAACTCCATATGCGAACTTAGTTAATTTTTCCCAGCTGTGAATATCATTTTTTTAACGACTTCTTCGATACAAGAGAACAAATTTTTGATATTACATTGCGAGCACCTTTTGTATACGTCTCATTATTTTGATATTGCGCTTTGCTTGTTGTATAAGTATGTGACAAATTGTTCTGTATTTGGATCTCTTCGCAGTCTTGTACTAATTGTTTGGATACTTCATCGTTTTTGTCGGATGATTTGCAATAACGTAAATGTTGTTTTACTCTTTATATAGACCATTGCATTTTGGGCGAAGCTGCGTATTTCTATTATCGTTATTTGATTTTGTTTCACTTATTTTGAATTCTGAATTTTCCTTGCTGCTTACACTCCAGATCATGTTTCTTTTTCTTGTACTTGGTGTGTTTCTTGTGAGTGTTGTTTTTTTTTCCATGATCAACACAAGTCTGGTTCTTCTGAAAATGTTCCCAACATAGCAAAGCAAGACAACGATGACATGCACTAAAAACTTCTGAAAAACCCCTTTTCACTTCGCAAAAGCGAATTGTGGAGAATCTCCTTGTATCATTTATGATCAAATGTGACAGAACCATTGAATTCGAGAATTGACAAATGTCATTTTGTATTAAAAGTATGTGTGGAATTATCTCTGTGGGAGAATAGCTGCTGAACCACAACTCCTTCTCAAATGGAATCTTTAGTACCACAAAATACAGCAGGTATTTCAATTTCAACTTGTATAGGAAAGTATTTTTCAGCCAATTTATAGCGCACTACTGGCAAACTCCTTGTCTGTACCTTCCCGCGCATAATATTAACAATTATAACGTTGAATTATGAAGGAAACCGGAAACATAAATAAATATGATTTCCCCTATAAAGTATATAGTAGAACAAATTGAGTTGAAACTATTCCCGCGTAAGAACCAGTCGATAACTTTGCTGACCGCTGATTGCATAAATTACCGTAAGCCACCACATATTACTTTATTGGGTTTGGGGTAAAATCTATTAGTGGAACAGTGGTGTGGTTTATGTCTGGACAGAGGCAACCATGTATGGTGGTCAACTGCAAGAAAAATTGTTGTTGAAGTACCATCTACATAACATTTCTGGCATAAGCAATGCTGTTTTGAATTTATAAAACAGCTAAACACTAATATATTGGGGAAGTTTGTTTGAAGGAAAGAAGAAAGTTATACGCCACCCCTTCATAATGCAAAACAACAATTTTTTTATATATGTATGATTTTGAACGAACCCTATTCTTGAGTCGAAGATGAATTTATTCATCTGTGGATGGATATACTATACTCATCATTCTAGAAAGCGGGTAGCCGATATTTTGAATAGGCCACATGGGGTCAAAATAGCAGGTAGATGGGCATACATGTCATTTCAAAAGGAAGTGAATATTCCCTTTTACCATCCATTCAACCCGTAATCATAAACCTGAATGATTTGGAGGATTGTCCTTAAGAAGATTGAGGGTAGAAATGCGTTTCATTTTCCACGCCTATTGGATTTTCTTGTTTTTGTTTCTCAAATGCTAAAAATGTTATTGTGTTTGTCATTTTTTATTTTTATTTCATACCTAACTTAATTTGTATTTATATATATATAATATTTATTCACTATAAAATCAATACGTATACAGTTGAATATTAAGAATGGAAGTAAATAAACACAGAGAAGATCCACAAAGGCTAACCTGCGCGTGGATCACTGAAGTATTAAACAATTTTCAAATGAATAATATATATGTGTTATTGAGAAATATATAATAAATTAATAAAATATTAAGTTGATGAAATATTGGAAAGCAATAGAATGAATATGACATAGTAAAAATAGTCACGATAGTAATTAAACACAATCACATACATATTAAAATGCTGAAAATGAAGATCGCGATGATAATAATTGAAATACACTCACATACATATTTGATATGCTGAATGGAATTGAAATAAGAGTCACGATAATGATAATTCATATATATATATATATATATATAGTGTCCGGCATAAAGTTCGCAGCTTATCGAAAACTTTTTTATTATTGATTTCTCAAAAAAAAAAAACGTGATAAAAGACTCTGCTCCATCCCAAACCTGAAATGCAAACACCAAAATTTTATACGACCCTATACGAGGGAGATAGAAAAGCTTGCTTTGTTTTCAAAATAATATGATCCCATCACTTTATTTCTCACGGTAGAATTCAAATTCATGGGGAAATATTGTTCAAAATCGAATGTTGTTCCAGTAATTCGAATCATAGCCACCTATGACCAATTTCATATTTCAACTTTTTTCCCATTTTTTCTTCATCGCCCTGTACAACATAAGGAATATTATGCTAGACGAATGGTATATTGTTAGATATGATGATATCACTCTCTGAATGTTTTCTCATTTCTCCCTCCCATCGGAAAATCACATTAATTGAATTATGTGACGGAATTTCACAAAATCTTGCTGCAAATAGTAAATAAAACTGAATTGTCTGCAAGGTATGATGCCATAATGAAAATGAATTTATTTTCACACTACGAATAATTTTTTCCAAGACAATCAGGAATTGTAAAATATGATAATTTTTGTATAGTTTTTTTTTCAAGCAAGACATCAGAATGATTAAATTTTATTAATTTTTTACAGATTTTACTTACAAAATTAAGGTTTTAATCCACTCGAGAAATTTATTAACGTATTATTTATGAATTTCGAAATATCGCGAATTGTTTCATTCGACTTCGATAGCAATACCCAGCATCCATAGTTTTGTTTTTTGAATTTTACTGTAAATGATTGAGATACAGAACATTTGCCGATCACACTTGGCTTTGAAAATGAATTCATTTCTAATTGTAAACATACCATTTTTGACGCATCAAGAATAACTCACAAATCTGTAGAGTAATTTTAGTAGTTTTTCAATTCAATCATGGCTGCTCGACTAAGTATACAGGAGAGAGTGGAGATTGTAATGATATGGTGACAATTATCCTACTCGTAGAGACACTGCCAATATTTTTAATGAAAGACATCCAGGTAAAAACGTTCATAATTCGACAATTACAAGAATTTTGGAAAAGTGACACATAGACGACCGATAACTGAAAATGAAGAAAGTGTTATGAATATTATGCTGTCTACGATTGAAAATCCAAGAATGTCATTATTACAAAGAGGAGAAAATCTTGGTATATCCGATCGATCAATGAGAAGAGTTCTAGGTAATAATAAATTCAAACCGTATAAACTAAAATTCATACACACTTTGAAACCGAGAGATCTAGATAATCGCTTGGATTTCTGTTTCTGGTTTCAGTCTATGAGGGAAGATAATAGACAGTTTACGAAAAGAAATATTTACAGTGACGAGTCAACCTTCACATCGAATGGGGTAGTCAGCTCCCAAAATTGCAGGTGGTGGGCAGATAATATTCCCCATTGTAGGATACAATGTAGAGACCAATATCACTTCAAAGATAACGTCTGGTACGGAATTCTCAATGACATTATTGTTGGACCAGTATTTTTCAGACAACCACTGAATTCTGCAAGATACTTAAGAATGCTGCAGACGCTTCTCTCCGATTATTTAGCTGATATTCCTCTGGACATTAGAGCTGGAATGTATTTTCAACAAGACGGTGCATCCGTTCATTCTACGCTAGCTAGAAGTGAGAAGGTGGTTAAACGGAACATTTCCAAATCGATGGATTGGAAGATATTCCAATAACGCTTGGCCCGCCCGGTCACCGGCCCTCACTCCTTTGGATTTTTTCTCTTGGGGATATCTCAAACAGAAGGTATAGTCAAGAAGACCATTTCAAAATATACGTCATTTGGAGAATACTATCAGGGATTGTATTCGGGGAATAGCTCCCCAGATACTAAGAAATGTTCATGATGCAATGCACCGCCGTACTATGCGGTGTATTGAGAATGGAGGACTCCACGTAGAATAAAGCATAAAACATATGTGTTTCAAAAAATGTTAATTGTATTGTGAAAATAAATTAATTGACATTCCGGCATCATACCTTGGAGACAATTCAGTTTTATTCACTATTTGCAGCAAGATTTTGTGAAATTCCGTCAAATAATTCAATTGATGTGATTTTCCGATGGAAGGGAGAAATGAGAAAACATTCAGAGAGTGATATCATCATATCTAACAATATATCATTCGTCTAGCATAATATTCATTATGTTGTACAGGGCGATGAGGAAAAAATGGGAAAAAAAGTTGAAATATGAAATTGGTCATAGGTGGCTGTGTGCATCTCTGGATCAACATTCGATTTGGAACAATATTTTTCCATGAATATGAATTCTACCGTGAGAAAAAAAGTGATGGGATCATATTATTTTGAAAACAAAGCATGCTCTGAACGAAGTAACAATCTGTTTCACGCGAAATGTGTATAAGTTTATATTCCTGTTATACGCACAACCGCCCACTTCGCAAACACTCTGTTTACCGTGACACTGTCTATTTTCCGCGAAGAAAGGTCTATCAGTTTATTTTTTTTGGAATACGGACTGTCCACTACGCGAGCACTTATTTATTTTATTTTTTAAATTTTACTTCTGACACCACTGTAATGAAAATAATCTAAACTTCGTTTAACAAATTTATTTCAACTTCTAAAAATACAGCCACTAATTTATTTCAAACAAATACAGTATTGTTCCGCTAAGCCACTGTAACTATATGTCCAGCCCTCTTCGGTGCGGCGTTATTTATATACGTACAGATTTCTTTCCAGAACCTATCGAATTTCTCGATTGGTCTCATTGGTCTCATATGGATGGCCATAAGATATCCGGAGCAAATATGGATAAGTTTAAATTGCAAGATTGATTTTTATTGTGTCAATTTCTGAGCTTCTTTCATGCTCGTACATATAGATTGAATGTTTCGTTTTTCTACTTGATTTGAAATGGATATCCCTCAGAAGATATCCTAGGAATAGCCATGAGATATCCAAAGCAATCATAAATGAATGTAAATATTCTCGTAGATACACAAATTTTACCTTTTCAAAAATATGTTGTCGCGGGGACCCTCTGCGACCATAGAACAGATATACATGTGTCTGCGGCAGCCTGGCCATACTATACGCATAATTACCGGCGACGTCTGTCATTTTGTTGAGGAAGGTCGAAGGTCATAGTCATAGCACTGAATCCAAACAAAAGTCGTGTTTTTTTTCTATTTTCTTTCGTTTCTGATACCCTGTTGGTCTGGACATGATAGTTTTCATCTGTAGCAATTGATTGTTTTCAAAGAGAATTATATATTGGCCGAATACAGGTAAATATCAATCGCGAAGGACATAACCTATAAAAATCCATTATTTCCAATGCATTTATGTGTTTGCTGTTTTACTTTCGATATTTTCAGTAATGCTGAAAAGCACCTTGTTACATTTGCCACAATACACGAGTTTTTCAAATGTCACAGTGCCCAGATTAAAAATGATGTTAATGCCTACAACAGTGGACATGTGATGAAGATGATTCATCAGTAGATTCGAACATTTTCCTATTGATTGCACTGAAAAAATGAATCTTTCGGAAGAATATTTGGAAACTGGATCGAAGTTCAAAGCTTATGTAGGTAAGTGGTATGTTTTTCTATTCTAGAACTCCTTTTTTAGGTACCTAAATGAAATCTCAAAAATATGACTGTGGAACGATGCCTTTCTTCCGTGCTCACTAATATGTTTGCCTCCAAATATAGCTGGTATGGAGCAAAAAAAATAAAGTAGACAACTAAAACTGGCTGAATTATTACTAGGTGAAAAGCCCATTCAGTTGTTCAATTTATTTGATAATTTGTATTGTCTCATAAGAGACTGCTAGTTCAGTGAGAATGCAAAATTTCCAAGAAAAGTGTATGTAAAAAATGCTCATATATATATATATATAATCATAGTATACCAAGTAAAGAGAGAGAGAAACTATGGCAGTGGTATATATATTATCATCATCAGTATTCGAATTCAAAAGAAAGCATAATATTTCTCAGTATTTTTTTGTAAATTTCAACTTTAATTATACCCTTGAATATATCATTTCAGAAGCGGCTAACCTCAGTGATTCGACGGAAAATAAAAGAGCTACTGAAGAAGCCATCTAGACTTGGCTGAGAAGGGCCAAAGAATGGCATCTGTCATCTTCTAGAATAAAGGAAACACCTGGATGGACGAAGAAAATAGCATTCTATTTTTGCTTTAACTTTATTTTTTTTGATTATTCTGCATTTAATAATCTGTTTTTATTGTAGAGTTTACATATACATTTTATTCGTTGATAACTCCGAAGTTTATGAGAATTTTGTTGATACCAGAGTTTATTAATACATTTTTTTTGTTCAATACCATTATTTCATTTCCCTCCAGATTGCTATTACTATATTTTATCTTCGATGGATATCCCCAAGAAGTTTGAATATCTTTAAGGAATATCTTTCAGATAGCTTTTGAATATCCTTGAAGGATATCTTATGGATATTCCTGAGATATATCTTATGGATATCTTTGAAAGATATCTTATGGACATCTCTGGAGGATATCTTATGGATATCCTTGAAGGATATTCTATCGATGTACAGGTTGTTCCACTTTGGACATCCATCGGATGTCCATAAGATATCTTTTGGATATAATTGGATGTCCATAGTATATCCATAAAATGCATGAAGGATGTCCAATGGATATCCATTGGATGTCCATGTGTTATCTGGGCATTGTCTGAAATAATATGCTTAGGTTTGCCCCTTCTTGCAATGAATCGTTCGAGAGCTAACAAAAATGTATCCTAAGACAAATCAGTGACTAGCTCAATATGAACAGCTTCAGTGTTAAAAGAGACAAAAATGCAAATGTAACATTTGATTAATTGAAACAACCCACGCTGCGCAGGCAAATTTCCCATTGAAGGTTAGGTTAATTTAGGTCGAAGTCTGAAACAATGAACACATCTATGGACAATACTTCGTGCAAGTTGTCTACCTCTCAAAGGCCAATATTCTTTGCGAATATTAGATAATGACTGTTGAGGTCCGGCGTGCAACAACTTTGTACGAAAATATTCGAATATAATTTTTGTCAGCGGATGAGCCGCAGAAAGAATTATTGGATGTTTTTTGTCATACGAAAATTCAGAGTTGTCTACTCGTCCACCAACTCTCAAAACTTCCTCATATAGAGTCAGATCTTTGGTAGTCCGTCTTGGATTCTACAAGAGCGTGAGAATTGGCAAAATTCACAATTTTCAAGTGCAGACGTGCCCGAAGTCAGAAAAAATATCAAAACATTATTCATTAATCAGTGTAAAAATTTGATTTCATTTGAAAGGTTTTCCAGCTTTACCCGACTGAAAATATGCGTTGCGTACGTATTAAGATTCATTAATACCTGATATCCGTTCAGGAGCTCAATCACGCTTATATACACATTGTAAAATCAGCGAAGCAAGATTCTTTTCCTAATGAGCATAATTTTTTGTCAGAAAACAAGGTATTAGAAAAACGCAGTAAGATTATCAACCTTAATACATTTGTTGATGACGATCAAGTTGGTCAGAAGCAACTCCTCTTGATAGGAGGTCCGCTGGATTGTCTATACCTGGTACATGACGCCATTGTGCAAAAGTCGTATTTTCTTGAATGTCAGAAATTCTATTGCATACAAATGGTTTCAAACTGTTTGATGGAAGTTTCAACCAACTGAGAACTATAGACGAATCACATCAGAGAAAACAATTGTCGAAATGCAAATCTAATGAATCTAATACCTTCTTTGCCAAACGTGATAGTATGACAAGATCGCATAATTCTAATTTTGGTATAGAAATCGTCTTGACGCATAAAAGATGACAAAATGATTAATAGTTTTCGTTGATGGATTTGATGTGAAACCATCCGCCGTATGCATTTTCCGAAGCGTCAGAAAAACCATGTAGTTCAAGAGTTACGGCCTCCTTGATTTTAACATGACCCTGAATGTTTGAATTATTCAACATTGGCAATTGCTCTCTGAATGTTATATATGAATTTCGAATTTGCAATGGTACCAAATCATTCCATGATAATCGTTCTAGCCAAAGTTTTTGAAGTATGATTTTTGCTACTATTATGCATGGACCAAGTTGACCTAAAGGGTTGAAATTATGTGAGATATCAGACAACATGCGACGCTTAGTGATTTTTCTGTATAAATGAATGATGAAATGTTATATAAAGTATCTGAATGCGGGCCCAAGAAAACCTTTTTTTTGAAGCTAGAGTTGTGTTCAATGTGATTTAATACTTCCGAATCGTTGGAATAAAACTTCCTGATAGGAAAACCGCCGGCGCTCAGTACTTCGTTTTTTTTTACACGCTTCAGTAGCTTCCTCTTCTGACTCGAATCTTGTCAGCATGTCATCGACGTTAAAGTCTATTTATTGATTTTTGCGATTTCTTCATTGGAATGCTCACATTTAACACATTTAATTGCAAGATATGATGCGCATTTCATTCCATATGTGACTCTTTTTTTATCAAAAATTGCCAAAGGCTTATTAGGATCTTTCCTCCATAAAATGCGTTGAAGATGTGTTTGATCATCTAATCAATATCACTGCTCACAACATATGCACGAGAACGAAATCTCAGTAGAATTGAGATTAATTCACTTTGAGAAAAAGGGAGGAAAACTCATCTCCACATACTTTATAAATCGAAATGTTGATGTTGTCAACTAGACATGTTTCGGGGCTTAAGCACCCATCATCAGTAGGTTACAAAGAATATGTAATAGTAATTCGCTTTGTAACGAAGGACCTTTCATCTGTATGTCTGTTTAATGAAATTCCATTGGAAGTTGGCATAGTGCAATCGAACACGACTCTCAAGCGAGTGGTTACTGAATTTTCCAGTATTACCCTATGATGTGTCATGAAATAAGACTTATTGTGTAACAAATCATAGTGGTAAAAGATAAGATCGGGCGTTAGGACCCTTCATACACATGGAGTTGGAAGCAAAAATTGTTCATTATTTGATATACAACTACCATCTTGTTATAATTATGAAGATGAAGGTTGCTGCTGCGCTCGAACAAATATGGGATTGGAAGTTATTGTAGTGACATCTTCTACTGGTGGTAGTAACAAAACTAAAGATTGGAATTATAACAGTGGCGACCTCTAAATGTGAATAGTTGTATAAGAATAGAGGTGAGGTGAAGACGCCATTTTTTTTCCATAAAATAAATGATTGGAAATAAGAATTGAAAGTGAGTTAGAATGAAAGAAATCGAAAAATTTTATACTGTCAAAATTAATTTGTTTATTTAAGGAAATAATGTTATCTTTTTTGTTGGAATTTATAGCAAAATTTTCTAGAACATTCATCAAGATATCTTTATTGGCATGTTGAATGATTTTAAGGTCTTTCTCAAGATCAATATTGTGGTTGGCATTAATAATGTAATTAGCAAAGGAACTATTAGAGTTGATTTCGTAGCTTGGGGAAGTGAGAAATTGGTTTTTGAATTTGTCAATGATTTTAAGGTGTTCTTTGACTACAGTTATCATTTTCTGACCACTCTGACCTACGTACTGGGCATTACAGTCAGAGCAAGTTAATTCATAGATACCTGATTTATCCAAAGGAGAAGTTTTATCTTCAACATTGACAAGTTCTTTGCCTATGGTGTTTCTAGTATTAAAACAGACTTGAATATCCTTGACATGGGATAGGATTATTTAGTTGGTAAAGAGAGATTTAATTTTGTAAGTGAACCTCGATAAATGTGTATGAAATATTTGAATTGCAAAGGGAAATTATATTTAAGCCAATTTGTTTGATTACGTTGATTCTTCAGTGAGATTAATAGGATTTATTGGTATTGAAAAAAGTCTGTGAAATAACGAATTGAAGGCACTAAGGATGTGTGAGAACGGTTGACAAGAAGTAAATGGAATTATAGGATCTGTATTCTGTGTGAGTGGGTTTTCTATAATAGAGAAATTTAACTTGATTGAGGATTTAGTAATCATAATGTCCAATAATGGTAAGCAATTTTCTGATTCTATTTCCATTGTGAATGTAATAGAAGTATGTAAGGAATTTAAAAACTCAAGAAGACTAATTAGTTCATCAGTACTACCATCGAATCTTCCACATATCTGTGGTAAGAAATGATCTTGTTAAAATGAATAAAATTTTGAAACTGTTTCTCAAGATTGTAAAAGAAAATTTTCGCTAGCAGTGGGGATAGATAGCATCCCATGGCAAGACTAGAGGATTGGCAATAAATTTCGTTGGTAAACTGGAAAAAAAAATGTTTTAGTCAAGTAGATGGCATATGCTTAGATATTATGAAAATGTATATTAGCTGTGAACAAGAGATCTTTGACATATTTATCAATCTTCAGGCGGTATACTTGGGAAAAGGTTGACGACATCAAAGGAGACTAATACGGAGTTTTGAGGTAACTCAACACCAGAAATTTTATCTGTTAAATCTTTAGATTTTTTTAGAGAAGGGGGGTTGATGAAATCAGTTAGAATTCCAATTAGATCGTTAAGCCAAGATGCTTATTTGAACGTCGGAGACTGGCAATATGAGACCACTGGTCTGAGGGAATATCTGGCTTATAAAGGTGTGGGTAAATGTTTGTTGCTTTGGTAATGCTGAATGGTATCTAGGGTAATATCTATATCTAATTTGGTGCGTTTGATGGATTTGGGGGTGGGATCAGATTTCAATTTATTGAAACTATCAGGGTTAAGGAAGGACAAAACTTTGTTGATGTAATCTTGTCTATCTAATATGACTGAACGATTACCCTTGTCGGCTTTAGTTATAATATAATTATTCTCTTTAACTTTTTTGGAAATATTTTTCAAAGTTGATCTTCGTTTATTATCTATGTCATTCAAGGGGAGAGAGGGATCACAGAAAAATTATTATTGAGAGATCTGGCGAGATCACTCCTAATTGAATCTTTATTAGAAAATTTACCTATTTCTATTTCTTTCTCAGATTCAGCTGCTAAAAATTTCCAATCTTTGTTATATTTGGTAAAAATATAAATTTTAAACCCTAATTCAAGACGTTCATTTCATATTCGAAAAATTGAAAGTGGAACAGTTCAATACTCTAGGATGGAATTTGTGATCTGAAATTTTGTTGCTAGAATTGGAATTTTGATTATTAAGGTTGTTATGCTGTGAAAGTTCGAGTTTAGATGACTTATGGAAAAGTGTGTTTTACTTCACCTCATCTCTGTATTCAACTAACTCAAGAATGTTGTTTTGGAGAACGTCTAATTCCAAATTGTGGATAATTCCTGTTAGTTCGTTAAACCAGATGTCAAGGCAAGTAGTTTTTCTGCTAATGGGTAGATTTCTGTAGTGTCGGACTAAAATTGCTCGACTAGTATTATATAAACGAAGGAAGAAGTACATGGTTCTGAGTGGAGTGGATGAAGTGGGAAAAAGGGAAGAGAAAACTCAAAAACATCTCCACATACTTTATAAATCAAAATGTTGATGTTGTCAACTAGACATGTTTTGGGGGCTTAAGCACCCATCATCAGTAGGTTACAAAGAATCTGTAATAGTAATTCGCTTTGTAACGAAAGACCTTTCATCTGTGTGTTGTTTAATGCAATTCCATCGGAAGTTGGCATAGAGCAATCGAACGCGACTCTCAAGCGAGTTGTTACTGAATTTTCCCGTAATACCCCATGATGTGGCATGAAAAAAGACTTTTTTTGGGTTGAATAAAGCTTGATAATCATCACTGGCTTGACTTTCCATATGACCCATTGCAATGAATTCATCAATGAAATCCGCATATAAACCCTAGAGTCTGGAAACGCGATTCAACTTACATTCTGAATTGAGAAATATATTTTTTGCTAACTCACCAAGACTTTCCACTCGCGCCCTCAATGGTAGAACTACTACGAACCTACCCGTGACGTCACGATATGTATTTCTTCTAAGTGTTTTTCAGAAGATTTCTCTTTATTCGAAAAAATTTACTCTTCACAATCAAATACCTCTTCAAGCTACCAAAACCTACGTAGTTCTTGAATATGTGAATTTGTCACTAGATTACAGTTAATAAAGCATTTTGAGCTGAATATGGTCCTCTTACAGTCCATCAAAATACTGTCCTTTGGAGTATTGGCTTATTCTTTCCTGAACTGAACTGCCCTTGACGTAAAATACTCCAAAATAAATCATTTCCTATCAAAATGTCAATTTTTTGTGGAACGTAAAAAGATGGATCTGCTAAATTGGGATGAGTGGGGATATTGAATTCGGTTGTACTGATTGGCATGTCTGGAATATTGGGTATTACAAAGCAATTCAACTGACTTCCATATGCGTTAATGGGCGATTGAAGATGTATTTCACACTTGCATTGTAAATTGGATGACGTATTGTTGATTCCTGAAACAGATACATTTGTCCTGTGGTTTTCGATTTTTAATAAATCGCAAAGACGAACTGATATGAAAGAACTATGCGAACCACAGTCTAACAAAGCTCTGACCGTATGGATTTTATTATCAACATCTAAAACATTAATTAATGTGGTAGACAGAAGAACATGTTTATTTTTGTTAAAACTGGTTAATACCAAGCTGCTTGTGATTTGTTCCTTGTTAGTATTTTCTCATGTCAGTTACTTTATTGTCGGGATGGAATATCGTGTGATTTTTTACACGTGGTTTGCCTACAATTTTTGTAATAATGCCCTGGTTTCAAACAATTTGTGCACAACTTGAGTGACCTGGCTTTTTCAAACCTTTTATCTGGAGGTAAATTCATTAAATCTGTACAATTGTAAATATTGTGCTCCTTTTTGCAAACACACATACAAGTGTAGCTGAAAAAACTTCGTGTGTTTTGAGAATTTTTTGCGTTCAAGATTGCAAATGTGCTTCAATGAGTATGCGAGTGTTTATGGTGTTTTTTATCCGCCTGATTTATTTCGATTGTTTCCAAAAAGTCCGCACGTGTTCGTAGAAACGCTTTCATATCATTAAATGTTCGTATTTCGTTTTTTCCCTTACATTTTCCCTATTTTCTTAGTGTAGAAGGGTACAACTTTTGATATTATGTGAATGAGTAAAACATCTGATTTTTGTCCTAGTTGATTGGAGAATGGAGATTTTTTAAAACGGTATCGATTGGTTGTCGTAATTTAAGGGATGATTCTTTATATATGGATTCTATATTAAATAGCCATTTGACGTGATTAGAAATCAAAAGACGTTTGTTTTCGTATCTACCGCGCAGTAGGGACCAAGCTGTAGAATAGTTATCGCTGGTAAACTCGAGAGAACGAATCACCTGCGCTGCGCTACCCTCCAAAGATGCTCTTAAATAATGAAAACGTTGAATATTGTTTAAAGTTTCATTTTTGTTTATCAGTGATTCAAATAAATCCGCGAATTCCAACCAATTTTGGATAGAACCTTCGAATTTTGGTATTTCAATGGGTTTTAATTTTATACCCGTGTTATTTTGTATTTGCTGATACCGCGTGCATTTTTTTAATTTAAATTTTCTTTGCGATTGAATTCTGAATGTAATAATTTTTCTCAAAGTTTTCTCGTTTCGGTATTCACCCTGTAAGTCTCTTCATCGACCTCTAATTCAATTTGATTCTGTATTTCATTGTATTCTGCTAGCAAATTCAGATTGTTAATTGAACTTTCTTCAATTTCTATCATTTCGAGTTTTGAAAGATTTTCTTCAGGATTGAGAGCGATTTTGTCAGTTATATTTTTAAATACTTTGTGTATGATACAAGTTTCGCTTCCAAACTTCCCCGCTTGCGTTTGAGACTTTCCATGTTAGAAATCTCAGTGTTAATTATTCCAATTGTACCGCTGTGATGATTCAATACAAAGCCTTTGGTGCAAGGAAATAAGGATGATAAGGAACGAACCCACCTTCTGTCACGTATTGGATGCTGTCTCCATGCGCGCTTGGTTTTGATGCTACCCAGTCCGTACCCGCTGAACGTCGCGTCGCTGTGAGATTCTCACCTCTCTGCTGTGCCGCAGTACCAATGTGTTTCTATGCGTTGTTTTGCGTTAACCAATATGACGTTATTTTTTGGTAATCCGGCTCGAAGGACCATTCAATGTCAATGTTTATACCGATATTGGTGCAATATTTTTACTCTTTTGCATTTATTTTCGACAATAACAATTACATTTCACTATGGTCTTTTTCAGCCAACTGTTTTTTATGTTTGTAATGAATATAATGAATATGAGGCCTTAACAGGATGATATTTCAATATATGAACTCTCTTTCTCATTCAATATCCTTGAAGGTACATATGCACTCAACACTTTTTTGATTAATAGGTATCACAGTTCATCAGTCTTCTATAGATTCAAATCTCTCATCTGTAATATTGCCTCTTCAATTCTTCATTACTAGGATCTCTCTGGAAGAAAGCTGATCATCCACACTATCATCATGAAGTCCAAAATATCTTCGATCTCATACAAATTTTCCCGAATTCGTTCTAACTCTTTATCTGATAAATACTTTCTCCTTATAACTTGTATTTATAGTAGGCAAACAATGCCGAAAATATGTATTTGCGTGGTGTGGTAGCAAACCAACAAAAATATTTTTTTTTTATTTGAAATTATAACTTGACTACTATTGCCGAACTCACTAATATTTTTCAGTAGAAAATTCACGTAACACCCAGTAGCATGATATATGTGCAGATCAAATCAATGATGTCATATTTCTTGATTATTTGCTCCGAGAATGTCATCAGTAACGTGAGGAAGAGTGGTAGTGCAGTTATAATCCTTACGAAAATCGAATTGAACTACGAAAAGCAGTCAGTATTTCGTCAAATGGCTTCTAGCTTTTTCCAACTTCGAACACTTATTGCTCTCCAGTATTTATATTCATTTTGTGGAAACGTCTTCCTAGGTCCGTATATTATATTCAGATTCACAATCGTCCGACATTCGCAGACGATACTGTCGTAATGGATCCCCTTCCAGGCCCCTAGTTGTCTTCACCTCTCCTTCAAGAACCACTTCAGGCAATAAAAATGTTTCCGGACATGCCGTGTAAATACAAATAGCAACAAGTTCATTACCAAATTGAAAACATTCCAAGATTTGGGTGTTCACTAACAGAGGCGCCTATTTGATATCTGGAATAAACAAATTTTCAGAAATATGATATGGATACCATTTCTTATTTGACAATGTTAAACTATAAACAGAAATATTAACTTCAATATTGAACTGAATTGTTTCTCGCGAAAGTGTCGAGAATGACAAAATAAAGTTTCAGAGAGAGAACCTGTTTTTTTTAAATTTCTTTCCTGGAACTCCATGACTTTCCTTTTGAATTAAACAATTTGCGATGCAGCAAAAGTTGGAATATTCCGCATTGCAGTATTGAAGATACCAACTTGAGATTTGAAGAAAGAGGATCTTCCACACTATCATCATCATCATCATATCATCATCGAAGGCTAAAATATCTTCGCTCTCATACAAATTTTGCACAATTTGTTCTCTTTATCTCATGAATATTTATTTCCTTATATCTCGTATTTATTGTAGAAAAACAAAAAATCTGTTGAAATCCCTCCATTTCAACTTCAAGGCCATAATTCCACAAATAAGTGAACGGTCCATTCAAAGGTGAATTCGTTTTAGGATTTGAGTATTAGGTCATCTAGCGAAAAGTAGCTGAACTGAGTATGGCTCATTGTTTAGTAATATAATATTTCGGTGAACTTTTGGGAATCCTGTATTTTTTTCTCATAAGTTCATCTTCGGAGATATAGGGAGCATATGTGTTCGATGCATATTTTTAGCAATATCTTCGAAACTTACTATGCTTTGGAATCATTATAACTAAGCCTCCCAAAAGACTTGGAATAGAAACATGACGGAAAAAAAGTCAGCCTCATATTGCCGACCACAAAAAAACGATATTCTATCGTCTTATTTTGTCTTTTAGTTAGGTAGATTTCATAGAAATACTTCCTATTGCAGACATCACCATTTTACTTAAAAAACTTGGTTTTAAAAAATATCAAACATTGATTTGCATACCAACATTTTTCAAACCGAAATTTGATATAGTATATCGTCAATATCAAGCCTTTATATTTTGAGTGGTACCGATTGTCTGTCATAGCATTGAAAAATTCGCTGCGATCAACCGACAGTTCAAATTAGGAATTATTATAGATTTTGATGACTCAAAACTATTTCAAGAATGAAAACTATGAATGTACCATCAAATGAAAGCCAGTTATTGTATTCAGGAACTTATTTGAGTAAAACGTCAAATATTTCTCTCGAAAACAACATACCATAGCATGAAATTTCACAAAAATAATTGATTGAAATAATTCTGAAGTCTTTCAAAAAATATTTTCAAATTAAAATCATTTTGAAAACAGATATGGTTTTTATGTTCGCGAAATAGAAAAAGAGTGGTGTTCATAAATTAATATTGGACTGATTGAGCACCATCCTTTCTTTAGTCATATTTCCCAAACTCTCTTTTCATGAAGTATGGAAAGTTCCCAATGTAAAATATTCGAATAAAAACTTCAATGAAAGAAAAAATATGATTGAGAAATAATTTCGTACCTGAATTGCTTGACTATTGACTAAGTGAATCATTACGTCAACAATATTGGAGTACGTACTATAAGCAATTTTACAAATGAACGTATCGAAGAAATGGGGGACCAACACAAGCTAACAGGCAACAAGTAAACAAAATTTAAAAACTAACGTGTGAGTTATCGAAGCTGAAGTAAACGTAGTACCTATAGAAGAAGTGGAAATGGAATCAACCGCCTTACTAAAGCTCGAAAAACTCCGGAAAAATATGTTTTCTACAACCGTGCGTTTTTTCCCACTTTCCCGCTCGCATTCCTGCACTAGTGCGTAAAAAAAATAACTTTCCCGCACTAGTGCGGCAATATAAAGATATGTCAATTTTATTGTTATTATATACATTTCATTGATTTTACCTGTAGTTATGACTATTCTCACTGATTTAGATTCTGATATTCAATCTAACCTTGACTTTTTTCTTGCTTCTCTATTTTTTTTAATTATAATAAAATAAAAATTGGGATACTTTTATATATCTATTTTTTTTATCAATCCACATAACAATTGAACTAAGCTGTGTCAGGTGGTTTGGAATGGTAACTAAAGATTTGCTATGATAACCAAGGTATGTCATCAAGATGTCAAAGTTTTAAGTCGAAGCGTCGTCAAAGTGACAGATGGTAAGATGCCGGCAGAGATCGCTACCTATTTACGCCAAACTAACCCAGAACGTTATCCAGGTCACAGTTTCTGACATTCGTCGGCAACGTTTCTAGCAGACTCAGGCGAAGGGATAACCAACATAAAACGTCTTGGAGGTTGGAAGCCAAATGTGTGATTTTTTCCCAAAATAAAATTTCCTAAATATTTTTACTCTGGATAGGTTGGTGTGTTTTTCTCTGATAGGTGAAACATCGAATTTCAATTGAAATTGGTCATATAGTTGGATACTAGTATTTTCTGTCAATTCTTTTCATTTCCGTATCTATTGGATAGAAGAGGAATGATCATGAATTCAAGAAAAACTTCTGTTTTGAACAGTTTGTATGAAATAGTTTTCATTACTTTCAATTTTTTGGAATTGTAGGATTATTCCTTCAAGCCCATTTTATTTTATTTTCAGATTGAGGAAACTAAAACTTTGCGGGAACAGTTTATTCAGGAGAAGGAACGAGTGAAAAAAAAAATAGATAGTGAGGGAGCAACGAGGAAGAAGGGGAAAACAGGAAGATGTGAATTTGCTTCCTAGGGGAGGGGTGTGGGATAGAGAGTGGGACTGAGACAAATATTAAAATACATAAAATGAAATCAATTGAAATTACTGACTGCTGAATATGGTTTTTCGAATGAATGCAAAGTTGAATATAATCAAAATTTGTAATTCAGATTCTCTATCCTTTCATTACTTTGTCATTGAACTTCAGTGGAATGAAAAGCACAATTCCTCAAATACTTCTTATTAACTTTGAGATACACTGGAATATGATATGGAGTTCCTTTTTGTCACAACGATCATTTTCAGTTGTTAACTTCATCTATGTTTCAAATATATATTATTCAAAGGGAAAAGGGATCAATCATGTTTTGGATACAATCTTGCAAAGGAAATGTGATGATGTCCGAAAATATGAAACATCATGTATGTGAAATTCAAAGAAATAACTACACCAAAATTGGGAATAGTAGTTTATGTACAAAGTGCGCAAAGTACGCATCTTCCGCTGAAGCTATTTGCGTACGTGTTGCACACATTTTTTTTGTATTAGGTTTCCAAATAAACAGAACAAAAATGCCATACATATCTCCTCGCCGTACATACATTTTCAATTAGACCAATTAATAGAGATTTTCTGCTCTATTGATTCTGGTACAAAAATAGTACCAGGAAACCGACTGTGCCATCATACGGAAGACGGTTTGCAGTTATATCCTCCTGTTATGTTTCCTACTCCCAACTGTCATTGCTTGATTTGTTATAAACATTTCAAAGCATTTTTTATAGTTTTTGACTTGTTACTTGAAAAACCAATGAAGAAATCTCGATACTCTCAATGGACTAATTGTAGAAAATTTAAATGCAAAAAAATTTGCCCTATCGTGACTCGATCGGATTATTAGTAACGAATAAAAACTGGAAAATGCGGAAAAATCCGTTTTTTTTTAATTCATAACTCCGCCACTTTTAAAGTTGTAGTGCAGGCTTTTCACGACACAGTGGTGATCAATATGTTCTTTATGAGTGAAAAACATAAATGCAATCTGATTTTTTCAATGCACTTTATTGCAGCAGACCTGGTTGCGTCATAGGTGGTACGATTCCAAGTTTACAAAAAGATTTCGAGAGTAGAAGTATAGAACTACAAAACGTATTCTCTCATTTGGCGTTAAAATGCTGCAAAATAGGTGAAAAATACTTGCAAACATGACCGAAAATGGGCGAGTACGTGAAAGCGGCTGAGTTGAAGGGGTAAAGCAATAGACCCTGGGAAGCGCTCGTTATGAATCTGCTGCTCTACCCCCACTCCTGAGCCGCTTTCATGCACTCGCCGGTTTTCGGTCATGTTTGCAAGTATTTCTCACCTATTTGGCAGCATTTTAACGCAAAATGAGAATAGTCATTTTGTAGTACTATACTTCAACCCTCTAAATCTTTTAGACCTCTTGAAATAGGACCACCTATGATGCATCCAGGTCTGCTGCAATGAAGGATATTAAAAAAACTAAATTGCATTTATGCCAAAATTAATGATCCAACAGTGCCTGAGTTTTTCACACATAAAGTACATATCAATCACTACTATGTCGTGGGTAGCCTGCTTCAAAAATTGAAAAAAGGCAGTGTTATGGATGTTTTCCGGTTTTTCCGGTTTTTCTCCGTTACTAATAATCCGATCGAGTCGTTGATTTTGATTCTCTACAATTCGTCTTCCGAAAGTACAAAGACTGCTTCATTAGTTTTCAAGTTACAAGTCAAAAACGATAAAACATAAAAAAAAATATGCATTCAAATGTTCATAACAAATTAAGCAATGACAGTTCGGAGTAGGAAACATGACAGGATATAACTACAGACCGGTTTCCGTATAATGGCACAGTCGGTTTCATGGTAGTATTTCTGTCGCGAAAAAATCTCTATTGATTGGTCCAAATTACCATCCATACGGTAGTGTAAGGAAATTGTGCAAGCGATTATTTATCAATGACACGTTTGTCAAATAATTGTCGAATATTTGTGTTCAATTTTCATGAAATAAGTATTTCAAAGAATATTTCTAAGCAAACATGCATGTCTGTCACTACGAAATATCAATTAATCTATAGTTCATTGGTTCTCCTGAAACGTTTTTAAGATGTTAATTATAAGTTTTCTGAATGAACAAAAATAGTCCGATAGTGTTGCCATGACAACTTTAACGGCCCAGTCCTCTAAAGTGGTATTTTGCGGACTCTTTCAGTCTTTCTAAAAAACTCAGAAAATAACATTTTATAATGATGCTTCAAATGCATTGGAAAAGATATGGGAAGCCCCTCCTGTTGAATTGCATGAGGCTGAACCTCCCTACAGATTTTCTCAAAATTTTTAATGTAGTCTCGGGTAAAAGAAATGATTTTGAAAAACCTTGATGCATTACGCTTTTATTATTTCTATTGAATTCTGAAATAGTTGTATTATATATGTAATAGATTAAAATTATTGATGTTTCTTGGGATCAATAAAATGTATTCTTATTTTATACATGATCAATACATTGATTTTCATCCCAAGAATATATGTGCCAAAGGGAGATAATTAGGGAGGTGATGGGTATTTTTCGTTCAGACGTAGCTCATTTTTGAAAGCATTTATATGTATGTATCTTTAGTTCAAATCTTGCAAGTGAATTTTGACTCACCTCTAGTTGTCCGATTAACGTGAAATTTTGCAGGTGTTCATAATTCCGGTGACAATAGGTTATTCTTTGAGTAGCAGATTCAAAGGTTTGCTAGCGAATATAAAACAGAATAACCTAGGTCAAACAATTAAATACATATTGTTTTCCTTTTCAGTGCATTTGTATAAAAGCATGTCTACATTTTTTCAATCATTTTTATTCAAATAAAAAACCACCATATGGAACTCTAATAAATCAATAGTTTATGTGTCAAAAATATGATAATATGGTTGTTAATGAGTAATAAAAAATGTAACTTGAAATCATTTATTAGCGTTTCACTTTACTCCGTTTCCTCACCTCCCTAACTATTATTTTATGGTAAAATATGTGCATAAGTATGTTCAAGTGTATGAATCAACTATAGTTGAACCATTTATGGTAAACATTCCCAAGAAGTTGTGCTGCACTTGTATCCTGAACAGTTCAATATTCTAGTGCATTATAAAAAGCTGTGCATATATCAGTCAGAAAAAAAATTATCTCCAGAGACAATTCAATATGTAATTTTTCACATCTCTGTCTCGCTCTAGCAAAATCATTCGTTCTGACATTTTGAAACAGCACATATACATTTCGACAAAGGTCTTTGCGGGATTCTTCGCATGACATGAAGTATGGCTTAGACCATGTGTGTTCAAGAAATTCATTGCTGGGTGTGGTTGGCTCATGCTAGCGTTTTCTGAAACTGGTTCTGAAATCCAATGGTTGCTTTGGGGTTACCCCGCTACACAATGAAAAATTTCAAGTCAATAGATTTTCTTTTATTTCACTAAATTACCGAATATTAATACTTAATGAAAACTTTTAAATTCGTTCCAACAAGATATAACTAGTGTGCCTGGGAATAAGAGATAAAACGGTTTGAAAAAATATTCAATAGATATTCTTGGTGAAACATATATTGTCTATACCTGTATTGAACATGATGTGCTATCAATATTTTCAGTTGGAAATAAAATTAGATGCTCCAAAAATCAACCATTCAATTTTTGTATACAGTGCTAGTCAAAAGTCCCCTCCCCCCCTCGTATCTTTTGAACGGGTATACTTATAATAATGAAATTTGGAGGGTGGAAATAAACGGATGTAGGCTTCTCAACTGGTCATAACAGGTGACGCAATAGTCATAAATGACGTCACAAGGCCACTGTGACCAATAATTTTAAATGGGACCCTATGGCAAGTGACAGCTCGTTTGAAAGGTATTGAAAATACCTATTCAGTCATACCAATTTTGTTTGGGTTTCGGCTGATTTTGATTGATAAATTGAAGAAATACGAAAATTATAGTTTCGCATTTAATTAATGAAGATTTTAAAGTACGCCTCTGGTTAATTGTCAAAAAGGTTGACGTTTCTGAATTCTCTACTTGTCAAAAGTGTTTATACCTTGAAAATTTACCTAAGCTATTGTTTAACGAGACGTTTAAGTGTTTACATAGGCAAAATGGTACGTACTGTAGTCGACAAAGTAGCAGCTATCTTAATAATTGGTGAATGTAGAAACAATTTCCATGCAGCGGAACGACTGTTTAATGAGAGGTACCCTGATCGCCCTATATCGAGGGTTTATTTGAGGGAGCTTCTTCGGAAGTTTGAAGCATCAGGTAGTGTTCAAGATGCCAAACGATCTGGTCGACCAACAATTAGTGATGACAAAAAAATTGACATAATTGGAGAAATGGTAGTAAACCCTACTTCTTCCACAGCCCAAGTTGCGTCTATCTGTGAAGTCAGTCAAAGGACAGTACATAGGGTGTTGGCTAAAACAAATTTCATCCATACAATTAAAAATGGTGCACCAACTTTCAGATGATGACCCCGACCGAAGACTAGAATTCTGTGAAACTATGTCCAATAAAATGAACCAACAACCAGGCTACATACAGACAATTTGTTTTTGTGACGAAAGTACTTTCTTTCTCAATGGAAATGTTAACACTCAAAATGTGAGGTATTGGAGTGACACAAATCCTCACATCTTTCGTGGAAAACATACTCAATTTCCAGAAAAAGTAAATGTTTGGGCAGGTATTTTGGGAAACCACATAGTTGGGCCTCTTTTTCTCAATGCTAACTTAACCGGTGAATTGTATCTGGAGATGTTACAAAATGATATTGAGTCGTTAATTCTTGAAATTCTAGAAGATAATCCAGATGAATTCGACAACTTGGAAATAACGTTTCAACAAGATGGTGCTCCTGCACACTATTACGGTGCAGTAAGACGTTACCTAGATGAAGAATATCGTGGTAGATGGATTGGACGACGAGGTTCGATCGAATGGCCAGCTCGGTCACCGGACCTTACACCATTAGATTTTTTTCTATGGGGATACTTGAAATCTAAGGTTTACGCTACAGCACCTGACAGTATTGCCATTCTGAAACAACGAATTGTTGAAGAATGTAGGGCAATTTCCGCTGACACACTGGGACGAGTACGACAAGAGTTTAGCAATAGGATGCATTACTGCCAGGAAGTAGATGGAGCACATTTTGAACACTTATTATAAGAACTGGTTCTTAAATCTTTATTAATTAAATGCGAAACTATAATTTTCGTATTTCATCAATTTATCAATCAAAATCAGCCGAAACCCAAACAAAATTGGTATGACTGAATAGGTATTTTCAATACCTTTCAAATGAACTGTCACTTGCCATAGGGTCCCATTTAAAATTATTGGTCACAGTGGCCTTGTGACGTCATTTATGACTATTGCGTCACCTGTTATGACCAGTTGAGAAGCCTACATCCGTTTATTTCCACCCTCCAAATTTCATCATTAAAAGTATACCCGTTCAAAAGATACGAGGGGGGGAGGGGACTTTTGACTAGCACTGTATAAATACGGTGTCATGAAAAGCGTGTTTGAGATGAAAAATGTAACCAAACATTTTAAAAACTCTTGTTTTTTATAAAGACTATTCGCTGGTTTTTTCTTGTATCATGTTGCCTGCTACATTTTCCAATTTTACTCAAATGGTTACTCAAATTCAACTCTCTGAAACTATCATAGAATATTATTTAAATTTTCTGAGAAACTGCTATATAATTTATTATTTTCCAATCTGGAAAACATGGTGACAAGTTGTGGATAGATATTAAGCAAATTTTCTTCTGTAGGATATTTGTATTTTTTGTGCAATCAATGAATGTTGGTCATTATCTCTCTTGCAAGTGTATTGGGATTTTGTGTAACTGAAGAATTTATATGCATTATATATATATAATATTCTGAATATAGAAGAGTACAAAAGGGAAGTGATTTCCAACCCAGGTCTCAATCTGCCTACCCCTCAGCTGTTGTCACTCAGAAAATAAAATTATTTCCAACCGAGCTCTCAATGTGCTTACTCCTCAGTTGTTTGTAGGGTTCAGGATTTTGTGACTCGACACAGGGTCTCAATCCGCCTACTCTCCAGGTCTCGCCACTAGTTTCCTCTAAGGTCTCAATCTCCCTACTCTTTAGAGGGAACTGAGAATAGAGTATTTATCCAAGGTGAATTCAGTGGAGTGGAACTATGGGCAAGTTACTGGTAGTCTTCGTCCCTCATTGCGTTTGTTGAGGCAGTTTGGGCGTTTTTCTATCTCGAGCACTTCACGAATGACTCTTGCTTTCATTGTTTTCCCAGGGGCAATGGTCCTGATGTGGTCTAAATACATTCTGTGGCCTGTCTTGTGTGTCTGTGGCCTGCTTGGAACATTTCCAAGAAGGGTTCAAGTGTCGTAAACTCAGCTGGTGACTCGTTTGTTAGTTTCTCCTAGGACATTCGGTGCATGGTATTTCATATATTCCTTTGGACTCATCAGCTATGTTATCTTTAGAAGATCTGAGGAACTTAGAGATTCCTTAATTTGCTCTAAAAATTGTTTTAATGTCGCGTTCCTCTAAGATTCTGCCAATTTTGATATAGGAAAGGAGAGTTTTGTGTGGTTGTTCATCTGTTAGGTTTTGGGAGTTTGGAGAATGGTTTTGATGATGGTGGATTGATCTGCAAACATGTGTGTAATTATAACCGTTTTGAAGAAGATCGGTGATTTTAACAGATCTGTAATTGAGAAAGTTCAAGGTGAAGTTGATTTGAGCTGGATGGTAATGAGAACTGGCGTGTAGAAACCGGTTTTAATGGGTTAGTTTTCTTTATGCTGTGTGAGTTTTTGTGATAAGGACATCTAGGAAATGAGGTGACTCACAGGTTTTGGTTTCCATAGTGAATTTAATGTTGGAGTGGATGTTGTTTAGATGATCTGGGAATCCATGTAGGGTTTCGGAGCCATGGGGCCATATGACGAATACGTCGTCAACGTATCTGAACTAACAAGTGAGCTTGTAGTGAAATGAGCCCATTGGTGCATCTCTTACTTGTTTGTAATATGTGTAACTTAACCGGTGAATTGTATCTGGAGATGTTACAAAATGATATTGAGTCGTTAATTCTTGAAATTCTAGAAGATAATCCAGATGAATTCGACAACTTGGAAATAACGTTTCAACAAGATGGTGCTCCTGCACACTATTACGGTGCAGTAAGACGTTACCTAGATGAAGAATATCGTGGTAGATGGATTGGACGACGAGGTTCGATCGAATGGCCAGCTCGGTCACCGGACCTTACACCATTAGATTTTTTTCTATGGGGATACTTGAAATCTAAGGTTTACGCTATAGCACCTGACAGTATTGCCATTCTGAAACAACGAATTGTTGAAGAATGTAGGGCAATTTCCGCTGACACACTGGGACGAGTACGACAAGAGTTTAGCAATAGGATGCATTACTGCCAGGAAGTAGATGGAGCACATTTTGAACACTTATTATAAGAACTGGTTCTTAAATCTTTATTAATTAAATGCGAAACTATAATTTTCGTATTTCTTCAATTTATCAATCAAAATCAGCCGAAACCCAAACAAAATTGGTATGACTGAATAGGTATTTTCAATACCTTTCAAACGAGCTGTCACTTGCTATAGGGTCCCATTTAAAATTATTGGTCACAGTGGCCTTGTGACGTCATTTATGACTATTGCGTCACCTGTTATGACCAGTTGAGAAGCCTACATCCGTTTATTTCCACCCTCCGAATTTCATCATTATAAGTATACCCGTTCAAAAGATACGAGGGGGGAGGGGCTTTTGACTAGCACTGTATAAATACGGTGTCATGAAAAGCGTGTTTGAGATGAAAAATGTAACCAAACATTTTAAAAACTCTTGTTTTTTCTTGTATCATGTTGCCTGCTACATTTTCCAATTTTACTCAAATGGTTACTCAAATTCAACTCTCTCAAACTATCATAGAATATTATTTAAATTTTCTGAGAAACTGCTATATAATTTATTATTTTCCAATCTGGAAAACATGGTGACAAGTTGTGGATAGATATTAAGCAAATTTTCTTCTGTAGGATATTTGTATTTTTTGTGCAATCAATGAATGTTGGTCATTATCTCTCTTGCAAGTGTATTGGGATTTTGTGTAACTGAAGAATTTATATGCATTATATATATATATATATATATATATATATATATATATATATATATATAATATTCTGAATATAGAAGAGTACAAAAGGGAAGTGATTTCCAACCCAGGTCTCAATCTGCCTACCCCTCAGCTGTTGTCACTCAGAAAATAAAATTATTTCCAACCGAGCTCTCAATGTGCTTACTCCTCAGTTGTATGTAGGGTTCAGGATTTTGTGACTCGACACAGGGTCTCAATCCGCCTACTCCGGTTTCCTCTAAGGTCTCAATCTCCCTACTCTTTAGAGGGAACTGAGAATAGAGTATTTATCCAAGGTGAATTCAGTGGAGTGGAACTATGGGCAAGTTACTGGTAGTCTTCGTCCCTCATTGCGTTTGTTGAGGCAGTTTGGGCGTTTTTCTATCTCGAGCACTTCACGAATGACTCTTGTTTTCATTGTTTTCCCAGGGGCAATGGTCCTGATGTGGTCTAAATACATTCTGTGGCCTGTCTTGTGTGTCTGTGGCCTGCTTGGAACATTTCCAAGAAGGGTTCAAGTGTCGTAAACTCAGCTGGTGACTCGTTTGTTAGTTTCTCTAGGACATTCGGTGCATGGTATTTCATATATTCCTTTGGACTCATCAGCTATGTTATCTTTAGAAGATCTGAGGAACTTAGAGATTCCTTAATTTGCTCTAAAAATTGTTTTAATGTCGCGTTTCTCTAAGATTCTGCCAATTTTGATATAGGAAAGGAGAGTTTTGTGTGGTTGTTCATCTGTTAGGTTTTGGGAGTTTGGAGAATGGTTTTGATGATGGTGGATTGATTGCAAACATGGTGTAATTATAACCGTTTTGAAGAAGATCGGTGATTTTAACAGATCTGTAATTGAGAAAGTTCAAGATGAAGTTGATTTGAACTGGATGGTAATGAGAACTGGCGTGTAGAAACCGGTTTTAATGGGTTAGTTTTCTTTATACTGTGTGAGTTTTTGTGATAAGGACATCTAGGAAATGAGGTGACTCACAGGTTTTGGTTTCCATAGTGAATTTAATGTTGGAGTGGATGTTGTTTAGATGATCTGGGAATCCATGTAGGGTTTCGGAGCCATGGGGCCATATGACGAATACGTCGTCAACGTATCTGAACTAACAAGTGAGCTTGTAGTGAAATGAGCCCATTGGTGCATCTCTTACTTGTTTGTAATATGTGACCAGGCTCATTGATACACCCACAAAATACTTTTGAAAATTAAAAAGCGAAGACAAGCTGTAGCCACAGAGGTTATATCTAGACTCCGTACCCTAGAATAATTAATATCATGTCATCGAATTCGCTCTGACGTGTGTCCAATACAAAGATATAGACCAGAATCATTCCATTCTTGATATTAAAACTCATTGTGGAATAATTTTTTCTCAGTCTATCAACGTTGTTACTCATGAAATTCAACATTCATTTCATAACTTCAGATCAAATAGAATTTGAGAGCAAAAAAAGAAATATGAATTATAAGATTCACTTCACATGACACTCATCACCAATCTTTGTTATTTATGAAACAAATTTGGTAAGAGTGAGTTCCAAATTATCTATATATCAATAGATCCCATGAATTGATATCTGTCCGTGAAAATATATGATGATTTTCATTTGCTGTTGCCTCCTGTACTGTTTAAGAAATACTCTATAGAATATGAGATTGGGATACAAAATTATTTCCAACCGATGTCTCAATCTGCCTACACCTAGGTTGTAGTCACTTAGGTGGGGTTCAGGATCTTGTTACTCGACACCGGGGTTTCAATCTCCCTACTCCCCAGGTCTCGCCAGTAGTTTCCCTCTACACCCCAACTCCTATCACCATCCAGCTCAAACCAACTCCGTCTTGAAATTCTTCATTCTCAGATCTAATCAACTCACCGATAATCACAACAGGCCGCAAGAGTTGAACAAACTCAAAACCGCTCTCCTTGAAAAGATCAATCCACCATCATCAAATCCGTTCTCTAAACTCCCAGAACCCAACAGATAATCAACCATACAAAGGAGTCCTTCATATATCAAAGGTGTCACCGAAAAATTGGCAAAATATTAGAGAAACGCGACATCAAAGCAACTTTCACTGCAAATAATAAAATTTCTGATGTTTTCATGTCTCCTAAGGATAGTATAGCTAATGAATCTCAAGGAATATAGCATGCTTCGAATAACCTAGAACAGTCGTTTCACCAGTCGAGTTTGAGAACATCAACTTGCTGTCCGACACTTAGACCCTTTCTCGGCAGTCTCCAAGCACTATGTAGAGAGAGGTCACAGAACGGATTTCGACGCCTCCAGGACCATTGCCACTGAGAGAATACTGCAAGCGAGAGTCATCCGTGAAGCAATTGAGATCGAGAAACGCACGAACTGCCTCAACAAACGCGATGATGGACGCATACTACCCAATACTTGAAAGCAAGCGAGAGTCATCCGTGAATTGCTCTCTCTAGATGTTCCGCAAGAGTTGAACAAACTCAACCACCGTGCTCACCTTAGAAAGCAATTAGACCTCGTTGGAAATCCCAGCCCACGATTAACTCTATCAAGATCTTATATATAGGTGTCAATTAATTGGAAATATTAGAGTGCATTTCACTCAAATATATATATATTATATATATATATATATATATAGATAGTATAGTATAATTAAGATATATATGCATATATAATATATAATATATAGTATATCAAATATATATTTACATATATATATATATATATATTTACATATATATATATATATAAATATATTCTGAAAAACGAAATGTAAATGGGATGAGAAACGGGTTAACGGGAAGCGGGTAAAGCCACATGCATAAGCTAGAAATATATTCTGAAAACCGAAATGTAAATGGGATGAGAAACGGGTTAACGGGAAGCGGGTAAAGCCACATGCATAAGCTAGATTCAACGACATAAGAGAAAAAAATACAAATTCTACGCGGACGAAGCCGCGGGTACCAGCTAGTTATTATTATTAATATTATAATTATCATTATCATTTTTACAGACAAACAAACAGACAGCTAAGAAAGTGAGTTAATATTGCATTGTCATCTAGTTTTTAGCCATGTTTGAGGCATCGGCAAATTAGTTTAAAATCGATTCCACCTTAATATTATTATCATTGCAGTCAAATGAACAAACGGATAGATAAGAAAGCAATTGTATATTACATTGTCATCCAGTGATGACCTATGTCTGAAGTCAAGTCTCTAGTTCATTGGGAAGTTAGTTTAAAATCGATTGTTTAAAATTTGTACCGGACAAACAGACACGAAAGCAAGCTAATATAAACGTGGTAGAAGACCTGACTGCAGAAATATTTTGTAACAATTGAACCATATTGAGGGATTACTGAATCACTGTTTCCATCAGTGGTTATCACTCAATTTTGGTTTGAAATAAAATAGTGTATTCGTAGATTAATCTTCAATGTATTGAAAGTTACTTGAGATTTCACCCATACAACCTACTGCATTATCCTTTTGTTAGGCTGAACCGAAGCAATTTTCTTCTTATGTTTCCATCTTCAAAGCATTCAGCTTGTACATTCACATTTCCCAGAACTGAGATAGGGTAATGCTGATCATTCTACCCTTGCACCACTTATGTATAATGTGGGAAGCAGCAATCAGTGACTTGAGGCTCCGCTAACAATGCATATGAGAGTTGGAAATCTCACTGGGCATTTTAATTATTACCAAAGAGGCGAACACACAGTTCAACAGTCCGGAACTCTGTATTGAGAGAAAATTGTTTTGACGACAGGAACGTGGAATTTGTATTTTCTTTCTATGTTTTTCTCTATGTTGTTGAATCTAGCTTATGCATGTGGCTTTTACCGCTTCCCGTTATCACTTTTTCCGTTAACCCGTTTCCCGTTATCCCGTATCTCATTACCCCCGCTTTCCGTTATCCCGTTTCCAGTTATCCTATTATCCCGTTATTCCGTTATGCCATTATTCCCTTATCCCGTTTCCTATTATCCCCTTGTTATAATATGGTATATATGTCAAATACAAAAGTAAAAATAGGGCACAATGATATTTGAAAACGGCATAAATACCTGCTATGATTGTTTTTATAATTTTTTTTTTCTGTACGGTTTACATCTTGAAAACCTTTGGCCAGTTTCTAGTCGATGCAGATAATCCAATAGGGTAGCAGTAGAGTTTTTCTATTATCATCATTATGTTTGATTAGTTCATTCAATTTGCACAACCTATAAAAATATACAAATCCAAATTTAGAAACAAATATTCGGAATTCAACTAAACATTATATTTATATACAAGAAACATCCTGTACATAAAATTAGAACCAAAAGGGAACATGACAGGCAAACGTCAAATTATTTTCTTTTTAAATGATCAAAATAATGAAATTAGAGAACAGAAAAATGGTACATGTGAATTTTGAAGAAACTTAGTAAATAGAACTATGTATAGAAGTCAAATTTGAAAATAAAATATGTATAATAGGTAGGAAGTAGAATAATGTGTCTAAAAATGAAGTGGTAATGGTAAAAGCTATATAAGAGTGATCGTTACCAAGGGGAAAGTAGAATAAGTTGGGAAAGGAAAAATGAAATTGAAATTGGAAGCAGCTCAGAAAATGTTATCATCGATTTTATGGGAAAAATGCCAATAACTACAGAGTATGAGAAACGTTATTACATGCAATCAGGTCAGAATCAAATTGGAACCAAAGATTATCAAGAAACTACTTACCAGGAATTGGAGGTTAAATTTCCATACTTGACGTCACCAGCAGAACTTTTGCAAGATATCTACAAGAACTATTCACAGAACATTCCAGCATTTGTGTGAGTGCGAAGCATAACTCATAAAATGTACTTCATCGTCATAAACTTAAGTGATAATATTCATCGAACAGCCACATTGTTTTTGGGTTTATTGACTATAATACATAATTTTGGGTGGCAATTTTCTTTCTCTATTCACCACAAATCACATGAGCATAACCTATAAATATTTATCTTAAAATATATTTATATTTGCGCATGATCAGGTTTTGAATGTTAACAATTTGATTGGTTAGAAAATAATTAGAATAAGTTAGATATCTCAGGGATAGGTTAGTTTTAAGAAATATTTTCAGAAAAAAAACAAGTAGGTATCTAAGTTTTTCCGGACTCATTATTTATTATTTGACTATTTTACTATCGATATTGCAAACATAAACGGTATATTGACATCAAGCAAAGAATTAGATGGCCCCGCAGCAATCCTCCTGAGTTTGGGAGAATCATGTCTCCATAGGTGTACCGACTGAGCTACAAGAAGGGAAAACGATCAATAAAAAGAAAAAGAGGTGAGGTGTACAGAGAAGGAGGGTAGAAACATCATAGCCAGAGTTTTCTTTTGTTATGATTAGTATATCACAAAAATTCAAATAACTTACTAACAAAAAAAAAAAATATATATATTATATATATCATATATAATATATATATATATATAAATATATATATATATAATACAACGGAAAGATAAACCTGAAATGGGAGCTCTCCTTAATTGGTTACACTTGGTTGTATATGGTTTTATTGTTATATTGTTTCCGTCATTGTAGCGAGATAAAATATATACCAGTGTTTCAGTCTAATCATAAATATTGAAACACAAAAAAAAGAACATAATCAAAATCGCTCCAGTAGTTTTTGCGTGATGCTCGAACAAACAAACTGACAATTACAATTTTGTGATAGTATAGATTACTTATGGAAAGTTGAAAATTTAAACTCGAATCACATCAACATCTTCCAACAGGTCATCTAGAACAACGTCGAAGATGGTCAAAAGTTAAGAAGACACTGGCATTCTTTTGGAAAAATATGCATCAGCCAACAGCTGCTCTACAGCCAACAATGAATTGAATTCGAAATATTTGTTGTACGAATTCATACTAAACTTTTTCTTCAATTCTCTTTGCTATTAAAATGAAATACTTCTGTAATGATTCATGAAGTAATTACATTCCGCAGTTTGCATTGCTCCAGCTCTACACTTCCTTTAGAAACAGTAGATGCTTTGTCCGCATGGATATCGAGGTTTTTCATATCTCCTTTGGTGTTGAATTTTCAAAAACCCTGAACGTATTCCCTTATTTGAGAAGAAGGGCTCAAATACCAATTTCTATGACTCTAACTTCAAAACTAACGGTACTCCCATACAAACTTCCACACCCCTTTCCACCCCTTCAGGGAAGAAATATCTTATTTCTCAGTTATCTATGCCATTATAGAAATATGCCGTTGAAATTTCAGCTTCTACGGTGCAATGGTTTGGTCTGGGCATTGTAAACCAGTCAGTCCGGACATATAATTTTATATGTATAAATTTCCGGTTGATGTTTTCCAGAGGCAAAGGCAAAATTCATTTGTAGGTTATTTGTCCAATCTTATTCGTTTATCGTTTGCAAAGTACTGACAATGTTCTTAGACATCGACTGTAAAAACGCATAGTCGTTATTTTTTTTATTATGAATCTGAAGTTGTGGATTCTGATGGGGCAAGCAAATTATTTTCAAAGGACAATTATTCCCCACATTATTTTTGAATCAATCAAATGGCCAAAATTTCAAACAGAACCAATCAGATCAGTTTAATAGTGATAAATGTCTTCTCGCTGTTTCATACTGATGAAACCACAAGTAGATTCGAGATTGTTTTGCGATAAAACCACACTAGATTCTGTGAAAATCATATGTCAACGCATTCAATTCTTATATAGGGAAACAGGGTATGCGAAATTGATTAAATGAGGGATTCTGAACGCCCTAAATACAGTGATTTGATATTTGAATTTAAATATAGCTTTTTCAGAATGTCAAAAGCCTCAGGTTTCCAAGTGAGGCGATGAAGAATTGAATTTCATTATTTGCATAATATCAAAAAAAGTTCTGGAAGAGTAGTGGTTAGCGTGTTAGTCTATCACGCGGGAGGATTGACTTCAATTCCAGTTCAAGAATTTTTTTAAAAATCAGTTCCAGATACAAACATATTTTATTTGATGGTGAAAAATTTATATATATTTCAGGTTTTTGGGTGAGTTCAAGAGCAGGGAATGATCGATGTGAACGGATGAATCTGTAAAACGAAGCATTTAGAATCGGTATTGATTTGGACACGATTTCTTCAATTTTGGAACGAGAAGAATTGTAACTTTCCACGTAGAAAATTCGAATATAACATGAATTCTGGTGATTTTATCCAGTGATTCGGAAAATATTCTCATCAGATATCATTCGTGCTAAATGATGTTATCAAGGTTTTATCATGAGTGGTTTTATCGCTCAAAATTTTTTGAAATTTTCGAGAAAGCATTCTGCCTGGAAATTTTACTGAGTGCGATTTGCGGTCTTATATCTGATTAAATCACGAAAGCGAAGTTTGAGTGATTTATTCTTTGATAATAAGGCCGCAAATTGCACCAGTTAAATTTCCTAGAGGCAAAATGTTCGAGGGAATATTAAAAAAATGCAATAATATCCTCTAGCACGAATGATATTAGATGAGAATATTTCCCGAATCACATTTGAAATTGAATAAAACTATGTACCAGAATTCATGTTATATTAGAATTTTCGAAGTGAAAAGTTACAACAATTCTTCTCGATCCAAAATCGAAGGAATCGTTTTACAGATTCTTTCATTCATTCTGATTATTCACTGCTCTTGCTCACTCAAAAATTTTTCACTATGAAATAAAATATTGTAGCTGGAACTGATTTTGACAAAGAAAGATCCACTGCTAGGAATCGAATCCAAGCCTGTCGCGTGACAGTCTGAAACAAAGGTATTTTTGAAAGTGATTCTCATTGATTATCGAAATATTGAATAGATCAAAATTTTATCTATGATCATTAAAAAAATGTATGAAGGAAACGATGGTCGCGGTGTTCCCAAGCGGTCACCCATCCAAGGACGAACCACAATGGACGTTACTTGGCTTTGCTTATCGGCAGTCTGGTTACATAACCACTATTCCACACCATTGCTTAATTGTCTGAGAATATAAGAATTATATGATTCACTGATTTACTTCGCTCATTTAACAGGCTAAATAATTCATTCATTCATTTATATTTTAATTCCAATATCAAATCACTGTATGTAGTGAGCTCAAAATCCCTTATTTGATCCATTTTGCATTTCCTGTTTCCTAACAGGAATTGAATTATATATAATTATGAATTGAATGCGTTGACATATAATGACAGGTGGTGTTATCGAAAAACAATATCGAATCTACTAGTGGTTTTATCGAAATACAATATCAAATCTACTAGCGGTTTCATCAGTATAAGACAGCGAGAAGACGTTTTATCACTATAAAACTGATTTGAAATTTCGGCCATTTGATTGACTCAAAAATAATTTGGGAAATAGTCGCTCAAAAATGTTTGAAATTTTCCAGAAAGCATTTGGCCTGGAAACCACGAAAGCGAAGCTTGAGTGGTTCAATCTTTGATAATAAAGCCGCAAATTGCATGAGTTAATTTCCTAGAGGCAAAATGTTCGAGGGAAAATTTCTAAAATTTTGCGATAAAATCCTCTAGCACGAATGATATTTGATGAGAATATTCCCCGAATCACATTTGAAACTGGATAAAATTCCCAGAATTCATGTTATATTTGAATTTTTCACGGGAAAAATTACAACAATTCTTCTCGTACCAAAATTGAAGGAATCGTGTGTCCGTTTCTAAATGCTTCGTTTTACAGATTTACAATTATAATTAACTGCTCGTGAACTCGCCCAAAATCTAAAATATACAGGGTGTCCCTGGACTTCCTCTTTTCTTTTCGGGAATGTATAGATGGGGTCAAGATATCACCAGTACTTCATATAACTTTTGTTCCTAAAAGCCTTCGTTACCAAGTTACGGGCCCTCAAAGTTACAAAATGAAAAATGTTTTTCTTTGATATGTTTTTCTTTGATGTTTTTCTTTGATATTCAAAATCATCTAAATTTTGGTGATTGACTAAACAAATGAATTCCTTCGATGAGCTTTCATGCAGGAGTCAGTTGTTTTGCTACAAAGTCAGGAACGAACTATCCCCGATGGTCACACCCCAAAACTTTGAAATGACCGATAATTTTTCAATAGTTTTCAACAAAATAAGGTTACGTAGACAATTTTCTGAATAAAAGTACTCGTGTGGAAAGTCGATCGGAGCAACGATTTTCAAAAAAAATGCAGTATTACTCGACGACATCAAACCCGATCGTCCACCATTATTTGAAATGAATTATTTTCACAGTAGAAATACTAATGCTAACGTTAATTCAACAACATTTATAACAGGAATAATACAAAATATGCTAAAATGAAGTCGTGAACAAAAAGTACAGTACCTAGTTGAAAGTTTCATTCACAATGTAGATATTTTTTCAAATGAAATATCAAGTTATGTAGATTCGTGGTGTTTCTGAACTAACAAGCTACTCCGCTATGAAATATCGAATTCAGTCCATATTTTGTATGTACGCGTGGAATAAGCACGTTTCGTGTTGTGTTATCTGAATCTCATGAAACTCAACATTTGGATGTTGCAAATTCGTATTCACAGCTTAAATGTTGAGGAGTTTCACTGATAAGTTTGATTTCATGGCAGAAAATCTTTAACCCGAAGATAAATTTAGCTGAAAAACGCACATCGGAAGACATAACTAATAAAAATCAAACGAATAAACTACAAAAACGGCTGCACATGTTTTATTTCGATATTATTGTAGGTTCAGTTTTGCCAAAACGAGGTGGTGAGCGTGCTCCTATATAGGGCTGTGCGTACCGTTGTATTGGAGGAAAATATTTCGGAAGCTGTCGCTGATGATCCTTCAATGAGCATCAGAAACCTATCAGGACAGTTCCATACATCACGGTCCACTATTCATAGAATAATTAGGGAACAACTGCTCCACCCATTTCACATCCAGAAGGTACATGCCATGACACCTGAAGATTTTCCAGCACGACTGGAATATGCCAATTGGTTCCTGGATAAGCGAAGAGAGGATATGACTTTTATTACTCGAGTTTCATTCACTGATGAAGCAGGTTTCAGAAGAGATGGAGTAATCAACTATCATAATCTCCACATATGGGCCGAAGAAAATCCCCATGGGATATTGCAAACCAAACACCAACGGAAATTCAACGTGAATGTTTGGGCTGGTATCCTAGGAAACCGTCTTATAGGACCATTCGTTCTACATGACCGATTGAATGGAGAACGTTATTTGGAGTTCATTCAGAACGATTTGAATGGACTTTTGGAACATGTTCCATTGTAAACTCGAAAAGATATGTGGTTTATGCATGATGGCGCTCCTCCTCATTTTAGTTTGATTGTGCTGGACCATCTGAACCAGATTTTTCCCAATAGATGGATTGGTAGAGGTGGGCCATATTCATGGCCATCGCGGTCTCCGGATTTAAATCCATTGGATTTCTTTCTGTGGGGGCATCTGAAAAGCCTCGTTTACGCTACACCTATTCACACCAGAGATGCCTTGTTGAATAGAATTACATTACATTGTGAAGCCATACGAAACGACCCTGGCATGCTATTTCAAGTGCAGAGAGGGTGTTTGCGCCGACTAAGAAAATGTATTGAGAGAGACGGGGGTCATATCTAGCAGTTTTTGTAGCGGATATTGCATTTCTGTTTGCTCTTGAGCCTTGCGATTGATTATTTACACCATGAGTTTTGTAAGGTGAACGTGTTTGCATGATAAAAATTCGTTATGAACATTGTACCTATAATTTCTATTTTTATTACAAATTAATCTTTTCGAATAATGGTAGACATCTCAGGTTGGATGTCGTCGAACAAAAATGCATTTTTATCAAAAATCGTTGCTCCGATTTTCCACACGAGTACTTTCATCCAGGTAACCTTGTTTTGTTAAAACATATTGACAAATCCCAGTCATTTCAAGGTTTTGGGGTGTGGACCATCGGGGGTAGTCCGTTCCTGACTTTGTAACAAAACAACTGACTCCTGCATGAAAGCTCATCGAAGGATTTCATTTGTTTAGTCAATCGCCAAAATTTAGATCATTTTGAATTTTCACTTTGAAAGTTATCAAAGAAAAACATTTTTCATTTCGTAATTTTGAGGGTCCGTAACTTGGTAACGAAGGCTTTTAGGAACAAAAGTTATATGAAGTACTGGTGATATTTTGACCCCATCTATACATTGCCGAGAGGAAAAGAGGAAGTCCAGGGACACCCTGTATATGAATTATTCACTTTCAAATATGTTTGTATCTTAAAATGGCCCTATCCCAAAGTCCATCTGCCAACTTGTTATAATGAATAAATGTGATGGTGAGTTTGGTGTGAGTGTGCTTTTGTGTTAGTTTTTGGGCTGTAATAAATTGAGATGGGATGATAAAATGTGTAAAAAATGTTTTTCGGGTTGGATTTGTGTATTGTTGTTATGTAAAAAAATAAAAAAAGTTAAATTTGAAAAATAAATTGGGAGTGGCCGGGACTCGAACTTCCGACCTCTGGCTTAGCAATCATACAAATTCAAATTTTCAAATTCAAAGGGTTTATTAACTGAGTACGGTATTTCTTTAAATTGTAATAATTTCACATTTCATCTTATTCCTTCCGGCGTTTATCCTCTTCTCGCGACGGAAGGGTAAAGAGGTCAGAGGGTATGTGGAACGGTGTGGGTGTCATAAAGAGAAAATGTTTCCCGGCCCGTAAGCGTTGCGCACGCTCCCTGAGGGGGCAGTGGGGGTTAGCGAATTCCCAGTATAATTATTACAAGCTTCAATAAATTCAAGTTTCGCTAATGGTACTCCTACTCGCGTGTATTCCCTAATTTCGTGATTTTTGATTCCGAGCAATTGGTGATATATGCCTGGTAAAAGTAAGGGCAGAGAAACAGATTTGGAAAGATTTATGTTAGACGTTGTTGGTTTAAAATAAGTATGAAAGTTTATACTTACTTGTTTGCAGCTTATAATCTCTCGTGGAAAATGTCCAACTTTTGGTAAATGAGCCCACCATGTTTTCTGGGTTCATTATGGTAGGCTCTTATAGAAGTTATGTCCCTTGTTAGATGACTTTTTTGTATGAAGTACTTATAGGCAGGACGCCTGCCAACTCCCGTAGATCATTCATTCGAATGTATGTGTTGCTCTGTGTTACTATACGGAGCACCTTGATTTGCATCCTGTCCAACCGCTACATTGTTGTTTTTCGCAGGCTACAAAACACTGGCCGGATAACTTGCTTATATATCATGAAGTTGTTTTCCAATGATAGCCTGGAATCCCTGGCTATCAGTGGTTAAGTTCGTTTAATGGCTGCAGAAGTTCGTTTAATGGCTGCAGATGTTCGCTGGATGGCTAAGCTTGTGTGTTTATGTAATGTATGAATTGTACCCTCAGATATCTCACAGCGTCCGACTCATCCACTCTACTTTATTTTACCTTCAATTTTGAGTGAATTTTAATTTTGGCAAATTTTCTGGAGTTGATTTTGATTTTATTATTCTCCATATACGGCCCCACTTTCCTGTCCAAGTGAATTTGCATTTGTTGCTTTGCAACTTCACTAGCAAACGAATGCGCATATATCGCGGTGTCATCCGCGTATGTGGCTACATTCGTCTGCCGGAACATTAGGAAGTCGTGCGTATACAGAGAATACAGATGAGGGGACAAGCAGGAACACTGTGGGACACCTGCTCCAACTAATAATCTGGGGAGTTAGTTTGATTCTTACGCTGAATTTTCTATCAGAGAGGTATGAGTCTGAAAGCTTGACCATATATAAAGGTATCCCTACTCTTCGCAATTTACTGATTAATCCCCCTATCCACACCTTGTCGAAGGCTTTCTCGATGTACAACAGGACCATAACCGTGTTTTGCTTCCGATTAGAGGACTCTCTCACCCCATGAACAGTCCGGACCACTTGTGATGTTGTCGAGTGTCCCTTTCGGTACCCGGTACCCGGTATCCGGATTGTTCAGGTGGGATGAGTTTCATACTTTTCTCGATCCTGGCAAAACTACTCAGGAGGATCTTGTCGATTACCTTAGCAACAAACACTAAGCAGTGAGATCGGTCGGTAGCTTTCACCTTCTTTCTACGCTTCCCGGCTTTCAATAGCGGTATAATGACTGCTAATGACCTTCTTCGGCAGATTTCTGTGCAGAATTGCATCGATTTTACTGTCACCTGGCGCTTTTCACTTTGGGAGATTTTTGATTACTTCCGATAGTTCTTCGAGATTTGTCAGTAATTTGGCTATTAATCTTGGATTTATTGATAACGGAAGCATCCCATGTATATGATTCGCAACCGCTGAGGCATTGCGTTGTTTCTCTGTACTATAAACTTCGGTTGTATTAACACTCGGAAATACTCTCCAAACATTTCCGCTTTTCGATGGTCCGTCACCGCCCGTGAGGGACAATTCTCTATGGTGGGCATAGGTTCGAAACGTCTGTGTAGTTTCTTGGACTTGTCCCACGAGAATTGTCCCTCACGTGAAGAGACTCAAGCTTCCTGGTCCACATTCCATCGTTGTGCTTCTTTATCTCCTCTCTTACTCTATCAGCTAGCCTATTCTGGTTTTCCCTGTGTATAGGGTTTCTCGTAATTTGCTACTTTTTCTTTTCTGTTCTTTTTTAAGATATCAAGTCAACGATGAACTGTAGCAGGACGTTCTTGTCTTCTTGTACCACAATCGATTTGGTTATTTTGTCTCTCGCTTCCTGGATATTACTAATGCACTTCTCCATTTCTTTATCCATGTCAGCGCTTATCATTGATCTATTGAGTGTTCTGTTCTCGTTTAGAATACTTCCATAGTTCCATATGACTTTTAATGCCATTAGAGGTATGTCTATTCATATCAATTGTCAGCAGAAAATACCCTTTCCTAGTTGACTTCATCGAAACACAATATATTGATATAATGTTCCTATCCGAGACTAAACTTCGACAGGATCAGAGTTTTAAACTCAGAGGATACTCAATTATCAGAGTAGACAGAGCGGGAGGGGTAGCAGTAATTATTAAACATGGGGTACCATATACACAGTTGCTTCCTAGACACAGTAATATAGAGCATGTAGAAATCCAACACGAGGACAACACCTCTGTTCGGGATTTACAATCCTCCTAGGAATGTCGGTAATAAAGTTATACTGGCTGGGAACTTCAACGCGCGGAGACCTTAGTGGAATTGCCACACTCAAATTAACAGAAACGGTACAACACTGTGGGCATACTCTCTTAACAACGATGTGGTTATTGAATATCCGGATGAACCCACCATTTTCCCTTATAATTTGATTTTGTTGTCAATAAAAATGTAACCGACATAAGCGATGTTGTTACTATTAACGCGATGACTTCTGATCACGACCCAGTCGTGTTCAAACTTCATAATAAAAATAATTCAAAACGTCACGAAAGTATACGACTATGCAAAACCGACTGGGTTGGGTTCAGAAGTCCATCATTCTGTGGACTCTTTCACCCTTAATTTCACTGGCTGTAACTATCAACAATAGGTCTTTGGCAAATCTTAAAATTTCTGATATGTTTACCGCGTTTTTATGTTCTTCGAAAACATTCGTTATTTGAGCAAATTCCATAAAACCTCCCTCAGACGCGCCCGCAACGTTAGGATGGCTTTAGAAGTCATACACGCTTCATCAGTTCGGCAACTGGCCTTTTGATATTGAGTATTGTTCACTATCAACTAGTCCACAAGAATTGCTGTTGATGTTATGAAAATAACGGATTTCAAATATTCATTGCCTTACTTGAAAATCTGAGGTTTTTACCATGCTGAAAAAGGTATATTTAAATTAAAATATCAAATCACTGTAATAATGAGTTGGAAATCCCTCATTTAATCAATTTTGCATTTCCTGTTCCATATAATTCTGACAGGACCTTAGTGTCGTTTTATCGCGAAACAATGTCGTATCTACTAGTGGTTTTATCAGTATAAAACAGCGAGATGTTTTATCACTATAAAACTGACTTGATTGGTTTTCCAGTTTGAAATTTTGGCCATTTGATTGGTTCGAAAATAATGAGGGAAATAGTCCCAATTTTTTTTTAATTTTCCCCCAAGCAATTTGCCTCGAGGAAATTGAACTTGCAATTTGCGGCCTCATTATCAAAGATTATACCACTCAAGCTTCGCTTTCGTGGTTTAATCAGCACTTATGATATTACCCCCGACAAAACACCACTCATTTCGATCAAAGAAAGTATACATCAAGAGCTCCACAGAAGCTATATATTCGACTCGCTTTTCTACTCTTGAATGAAATTGTTGAAAACTATAAGAAAGGGCGTTTTGAATCATACCATAATAAAATACATTTCAATTGTATGTGAAACCAACATCTTTTTGATTCCCATGCTGAAGCTTGGTAAAGGGGTACATTTGAGGATATATGGGTTAGAAGGCATTTTTATTAATAGTCAGTTTTTCACGAAGCTTTATTAGTTTTATTCAACATCTTCAAAAACTAAGCCTACCTAAATATCAAATATCTATCATATATATTTCATGTAGGTACCTATGTTATAATACATTTTTTATTCTAGTGCGAGTTGCACTATTGTCACACCTCGTACACCGCAAAATAATTTATTGCCGAGAATGGTTCCAACAATGAATTTTTTTGCAATTGGATCGATACTTTTGTATACTATATATTTTATGTTTGGTATATACTTCTAAAATGTCATTTTTCTCAAAGAAGCCATGAGGATATTGTTAATGATTACCCTGTTTTCAAAACCGACGAAATGAAAGCTAGGAACGAAATGAAAGACAAATCGTACGAGGTGCTAAACTCTTACATTTTATTCCTTATCGTTTTTATTACCTATTGATTTTTTACAGTGATTGCACCAATATACAAGATTGCAACATCGAATTTTTATACACAATAATGCCAGAGGTTTCGTTCCATTTTTGAGAATTTCGAAAAATTCCAAATTTTAGTTTTACAATTACTATGTTCAATTCATAGAACTAACGAGAGATATACAAATTATTGCACTAAATTGACAGAAAATAAACAATTACAATATGAGTATTTTTGGTACTGTCTCTGTTTAAAATTCATACCCTGCACTTATAGAATAGTTATCCATTTATATTGTCTATGTTGTGCTTGTGCCATACGAATTCGAAAAAATGGAAAGTCAGTCGGACTCTACTTGGAAATAAGGTTAACTTCACCAAACATGATTTTTTATGAGACAAACACAGTAGCAGATCTGTTGATATTTTTTCCGACTGACTTGAATTATTGTGAAATATTCTTGCTGAAATGTGCCGGAATATAAAATATAAAAAGGAACTCAGAATACTAAAATACTATTTGCAAAAAATTAAACTAATAATACTTTTTAGGAATGTCTGTGTGTTGTGAAATATATACAACTTAATATTATTCGTACCAGCACCATTTATAGTTTACTGTAATAATATAATATAATTTAAATAAACATAAAATATATTCGTCAAAATGATTGACAATCGAGAATAAACTTGCTTTGGAAATAGAGACTATGACATTTTTGTCATTTTGAGTTCAAACAGACTTCAAAGAATGATGTCAATCAATATAGTTTTTTCTTTTGAATGAAAAATAATTGATGTTTAATATTCTTTGTGTATTAATAAAAACCTATTTCGAAAGGAACATTTCAAGCTTGTCTTAAATAAAAGCATATAAAATAATACCAAGTGCACAACCATTAATTTTCAAGTAAAAAGAAGATGTATCATACAATAAAATAACATCAAAAGATGAAAAACAGGAAAAATAGAAACAAGTACGATAAATATACAGAATGAGGAAACAAAAAGTGGTAACATGTAAATCTCACTTTCTAACAGGAATTGCCATTTATTCTGTGTTATAATATTTAGGCCCACGAATACATGGCAATTCCAAAAATCTACCTAGACCTAGAATCTAACGAATGACTACCCATCTTTTTTGGGTAGTTATTATCACATTTTAAATTTCTAATATGGATCAATATGAAAAGTAGTGAAAAGAATTATTCCAATATAGTATCTTGGCGATATCAGAGGAGTTTTCATTATATTTTGCTATTGAAATGAGAACTCCCTTCTGATATCGTCACCAATTCTGAAAGAAACGTAAACAAATTTATTATTCTAGTGATGTGTCTTGAACTTTGTATTTTATCTCTGATTCAATTTTGAAACTGCAAGTTTTGAACTCACTAATACCCTGCTTAGATATATCGAAAATTCAAAACCAAGTACATTGTATTCAAGTGCAAAATATGTGCTGCCAAATAATACGAATATTTTCTTGAAACATTTTTTCAATATTTATATGTGAAGGACAGATGTTATGAAAAAAAAAAATTTTTCAGTCAGGATAAATCAGTTGATCGACAAAAACGGAAAAATGTTTCAGAATATTCATTTATAATGATCAGAAGTAAGTCCTTGGACTTGTAACCAATTATCTATATCAAAAATATTTACTTGAATATTCATCAGATGTGATTATTCTTTTGAACTTGCAGCCAAATTATGAGAAAAATTATTTGTACATAGTTGACCGTATACATATATTTTTATAAATTTGCGCAAAATCATAACATTCACAATTTTCTACGCAACAAATTCCACAAGTTTACTTTTAGAGCAAATATTTCATTCATTTATTTTCGAATTACTCAACATACACATAGTCAACACATAATTATGTACAAATATTTCTAATATCGAAAACTCCTAAAGGCTTATTCAAATCCGGCAAATTTGCATACAATCATCTAAACTACCCCTTCTTGAATCATTTTGCCAAATATTCGAAAATGAAAAAAACAAATGTTAGCCTTAGCTGAAATCACCACATTGAAAATTATCCTTGAAGAAATCAATAAAATCTTCAGTCAGTTCCAACTGTATAAGTATCATCATATATTTCATCTGTAAGTAGTATTATAAAAAAGTTTATATTATCTGTAACTATTATTTGTATTAGGGGATATAAAAATACTGAAAAACCGGGGATCTCATGAGATCAAAAATATATCTGTTGAACATAATACTGTAGTTAAATATAATCTGTATACTGTACAAACTGTTTATAAAAAATCACTAGTATCGCAGCTGAAAAGTAATACATGGCTGCTGATGCAGTACATGAATTTCCGCTCAGTTAAAAATTGTTTGGAAATCCTACTGAACAAGCAGACGAGAAAGAATGAACATAAACCTTTGTATATAGAATATTGAGTATATATTTGGTAAAAAATCTGTATATTTCAGGAACTGTATATAAAATGGTATCAGTAAAAGAAAAATCGTTATATGTTGGAACGTTGGCAATATGATATATCAGTCTTATATTGAATAAATTCCGAGTGAAGATACAGTGTGTTCTTGAGTATTCACATTTTCTGTTCCACTTCGGAATTCGGTAAACTTTCTTTCTATACCGGAAAATAATTTGAAAACGAGGAAGCACAATAGCTTAGACTAATCAATAAACATTAAACAACAATACCACAGTATGGTTTCACAAACAGAATCAATATGTAAATCATAACAGAACGACCCTCTCGACCACATTTTTATATATCTCTGTATATCTACCACTAATATTGCCCCTATTGTATTATTGGACGGTACAAACTGGCATGAAAATCTGAAATAGGTGGGCTTATTTGATATAGGAAAACCCACACGTCAGGATGGAAATATTCTAATTGAAATATTTCGAAATGATGTTCAAATAGGAGTATGGAAACATAAAATGGAGTGTGATCTTTTTTCTGGGAAGAATACGAGTTTCTGGATTCCTACAGCTCGAGGTTATAATATAAAATTCATCCTCCACTACAAAATTTGAGTACAGTACATTGCAATATTTCAATGAATCACTTCGAACAATTCGTAATAAATTTGTGGATATAGTGGAGGTGGATAACTCTTCGTTCTCAAGATTCATAATTTGTTAATGTCGAGAAACATAAATTATTCAAATTTCAATGCAGTGAATTACATGAAACAGAAACTACTTGACCATGTAAATCTCAATCTTTTGCAAGAATGCAATACATTTGAACTGTTTTGATATTTGGGATTTGTAAACTATCACAGATTTAACAACCAGTTTGCTTCCCAGTCCCATCGGACGACACACATCTCAGTCACATTTTAACAATATGTATTATCATTTCAGTTTTGACCATTTGATTGTACTAATTCTCGCCTATCTTCGATAGTGAGTGATGGTGGCCGGAATATATCCTGTTCTTCGTCCAACTCTTTCGTACGTTGTTTACAATCTTCTTCTATCGACTGTTGTTGTCCGTAGTGTTCTCTACTCTTTTCGCTTTGTGGCAATAGGATGTATCATACTCACCGGTATGGGAAACCCCGTACCAAAATCTGGATAAAAATTGTGTGCGAACGGATTAAAGAGGGGAGGTTGGGGATGAGGTTGTTCTTCGGTGCTAGGCGGCCTCGAATTCGGCTGGATTTGTTCAACTTCCCTTTCTGTTTTACAGCTGTTGTTATTATTGTTTCCACTCGTCATGTTGATAATATCCATTGAAGGGTTTGGCCCCCCTATACAGTCTTTTCGCAGCTGTTCTAGTTTGAGGCTTTTGCCGTATTTGCCTCGGACGTACATGAGGAGAGAGTTGTAAGGAATTCCAAATATCCTGGATGCTTGGCTGGTGGTCATTTTTTTGTTCCAAACATGCTGGAGAGCTTCTGTGAGTTCAGCGTTCGTCCAGGAACGAGGGGGACCTCCTCTGGGGGCGGAATGTTGGCCCTTTGGCCTTCCCACTGTAAAATAATTTCAAATATTAGGTATAGTAATAATACTAATAACAATCTGTACTCTATTAAGAGTTTGATCTAGACGTTAAAATTTTTTCAAATGTTTGGACCCATCAAGTAACAATTGCAATTTCATTTGGATTTAACTTAGCTAATACAGGTTTTGCCAATATTTCCACACCTATCTGACATGCTTCATTGTAGGAAGGCAGTAGTATACCTATTGAGTACCGTACAACTAATTCCAAGATTAGGATCAACCTTGCGGATTTGAAGGTTAGGAATAATTTGCTTTATTTTTTGCATTAACATACTTTTATAGGAGATAATAGTTCATATTGAGGTGAAATAGTTTTAGTTTTAGTTTAGCTACGGACTGAAAGTTGGACAGTCATACTATTTCTTAACCACGGCGAGATATGATGGTGTTTGATGTTGATTTCTCAAACATTTTGCAATAAGATGTTCCAAGCTAAAAAAACATATACAATTGTTGATATATTTTGAAGAAAAAAAAATTCCTCACTATATTTGTTTGGTTAATTTCGCATTATTCTTTTGCGCATTGCCGATTTTTCATATGTCTGATGGGAATTTGCCATACACTATTGTTGAGGGGAAATCAGTTTCTTAAGTATTGGCAAGTGTGCTAGTATATGAAAACCCATTTGGAAGAAAGATATGTCATTATTTGTATATACTGTGTTTGTATTTCTGATGCTGAGTCGGGAAATAAGCAGTTTATCGATTCTGGACCATTTAGCTTTCCTTGATGCAAGTAGCTAGTCAGAAGTAACATCTATAACATTTTATATTTTTTAGGTTGACATCAAGAGAAAGAAATACCATTCAGAAAATCGCAAAATGTAAACTGAGACACAACTAGACTTTCAGCTAACTGCATACCTAACTTGATGTTGAGTATGTCCTTATTAGAATATAAAAGTTTCGGACAAGTAAATATTTTCTATAATGAGGAAAACGAAAATTGTATAATTTTCATTTCATAAGCAATTTTCTAATAACTGTCTGGACTGGCCAGAGCTATAACGATCAAGTCTATCCATAATGTTTGAGGTATTTATGATTACGTATGACGAAAAAGGTATACAATGAATTTTTACTAATTACAATTCATTTTATGAGATGAAAAATAAAAATTTCATAGGAAAATCGTATAGAATAAGTCTAACAAGCACATTTATGGCAAATAGTACATATAAATAGGGGATTTTTCACCTATATGAATTGTGAATTATCCTGAATATATACTCACTTTTCTTTTTAACGAACATTTGGGAGTCGGGTGTTGTCCTGGGGTCTGGCATGTCGAAGAGAGGGTTTCTGCAGCCATCCAGTCCCGGCGGAAAGAGCCCAAGTGGCGAGTCCAATCCAAAAACTGAAAAATTCATGGCGTCAGTAAAAGCAACGGCAATATGGAGTGCGGGTATACCGCAATAAGTGCTTCAGATATTTGTTTCTCAGAAGAATGATAACCAATGACAAAATAAATGATCACTTCTATTCGCCCAAAATATATGGAATGACAGGAGATTAGTGCTGAAATTTGAATATAAGTCTACGCATGTGATATTCATATGATATATTTCGTAGTTGAAACATCGTTGGACTAATTCAAATGATCGATCATAATCCAATGAATTCACTTCTAGAGAAATAATGTTGTTCATGGTGTATCATAACGTAACGTATAGTCAGGTCATTAAAAGTGAACTTTGTGAATTATGTGAAAGAAGTACATTGAATACAATTGAGAATACATAGTTCTGAAATGTTTTGAAATAACATATATATCCAGTACCCAGATGAAGGTATGATACTTTCGAAACGATCAATAATAGAGGTAGCTTATTGCAGCCAAAAGGAGTTTTCTCTTTTTCTGTTCGATATATAATTTTTTATCCGAAAATAAAAAAGTACCACCCCATTTTATTCCAAATGAAATTACCTGAATTACTGCATACATATACGATATACACATTCTGTATTGAAAAATAAGAAGTATAAAGTAAAGAGGAGTAATGCCTCCCGCTTCATACTTACTTCAAGGTTATCATTCCTCAGATAAAAACAAGATTTCCGCATTAGTTTGGAATTCCTATACTTTGTAAACATTATCCAGATGATTGAAACAAACATTTTCAATCGACGGGGGGTGGTAAGACGAGCGCTTGTCTGTACTTAAGTACTTATAAATAAAAAAAGTATCTGAGGATATATACATTTTAAAATGTGCATATTTCCTTCACCCTTCCACTGATAACATTATGGGAATATGCAATTTTGTTTTATCAATAACAGATAATTAGATTATATGTGTACATAGCAGTTATGTTTTTGCTGAAATATTAATTTTATTTTGAAAAATGGTTTCGAATTGATGATGCTAAATATCATAACTGAGAATGTTCATTCTTCGTTTCTTACCAATATAATATCATCCATTGATGATGTCGCATTATTGTTTACAAAAAGAATTCCGAGAACACAGGGGCGACCGTAGGATATCCTTCGTCATTGTGAGAGTTAATATAAATATAGACGAAGATATGACCACTGGGTTGCCTAGTCCAGGACGTGTCTAGAAAATGCGTCATTTCCGGGTTTTTTTGGGATTATTGGGAATGATTCTTGAAATAAGCCTATTTCAAAGAGTGAACGATTTGGAAAATATCAATATCACCTGAAAGTGAGTGTATCCAAAGATATGAATAAAAATCATGTGACACTACATGGGATAGTTCGAAAAATGGGACACCACTGATATACTCCCATCGAGATATGGTATTGAATCTCGATGTATTATTGCATGAAAACAGTTTGTTATTCAGGGAAACATAATCTATAATCTACTACTTCCACTTGAACTAACTTTTTTGGGAGTGAAAGTGAAAATGCTTTGAATGGTTCCCCCGAAAATGTTAAATAGTTTCTTGATGATCGTGAAATGGGACCAAATGAACTGAATGGTAGGATATATTTGCAGAAATAACGTATTTTATGCAATACTTTTTGAGAACCAATTTCATATACCAAGGGGCATTCTATCTCTAGTACTCAAACATATTTCCGTTTTTGTCGATTTTTGTGAATATATCTGCATAAAATATTATTATTTATAATTCCTATTTTATTTTGGGAATGTTAATATCTACAAGAGGTAGATTTTTTGGAAATTATTAAGTGAATTTTTCAATTTTCAGAAGAATCCTTCTATTCAATTTTTAATTCAGAGTGTTTTCCTTTTTAATACAAAAGGTACTCATGCATTTTTTCTGGAAAATGCGTATTTTAAGAGTTATCAACAGGTGTCGTGTTTTAGACATGTGCCAGTCTGGAACATGCAACCTAGTGGATTACTCTCCTGTTACGTTTTGTTGGAAGAGAGTATTTTGACATGTGATTCGGAAGTATTTTTCTTGATAAAGAGTAAGATTGGATTTTTTGTACATTTGATGATTTAATCAATAACGCCCCTTATAGAAAAATAATCGGCGGTTTATAAGTACATTGAAATATGGCCTTTCGAATGGCATTCGAATTTTTTGAATAAGTATTGTACTTTTTGAATTATTTTGAGTTCCTGGAGATATGTACAGAGTCCGACTTTTTTCAAGAAAAATACCCCCGAATTACATGTTAAAATATTTTCTTACAACAGAACTGAGAGTGATTCGGTCGAACAGAACTAATATATCTACCTCGGACAGCACAAAGCCCCAGGGAATTAACGTGGCAATGATTATTTTCGAATTTATTAACCAAAATGTATACTCACTCACAGATATTTAATCGGAAATTCGAAACTAGTTTCATGTGAAATATGGGAGTTTTTTCTACATTTCATGTGCTTTGGATTTTTTTTAAGCAGCTCTCAGTAGCGAGGAGCATCGACTGACTAGTCCGGTTTATTGAAATTGGGGCAATTGTCTGTTCCCGCGCAATTTCGTTAGACTACAAGTGGAAAATCGAGTTTATCTCCCTAACGACATGATTTATCGCAAATTTATAGGCAACATTTTTTGTATAAAAAATAACGAGATACAACTTGTATACATAACATTTTTTCATATCTCCAATACTTCTGGAGTTGAAGCTCAAAATATGAAAATTCGGAGAATTTTTGGATTTTATTTTTTATTTTTAGGGCCGTGGGCCGTAAAAAAATTGTTGATACTCCATACTTTCGAATTCCTGAATCCAGAATTTCAGCAGGTTTTAAGTTTTTGTTAGGTCAATATCTCTATTGATTGCATTAATATAGACATTTGAAAATATAGTTTTCATTGAAATGGCAATAATGCCACAAGGAGTATAGATCGGCGACCTCGATTGGTCTTATTATAAGTAGGATGTTATTAGAATGTTATAGGTATTACAGCTTCCTCGCTATGTTATTTTTCATAAAGTTAATGGGAACGATTTTAGTTTATATTCGAGTGAAATGAAGTTTCAAACGGACATTATTATTTCTAGAATTTTACCACAAAGTACTTATTACTATGCTGAGTTATTCCACAGCAGCAGATGTTCCACGAGCTTATGAAAATAAAACAAGTGATTCCTTCCAAAGCAAGCCCACTCAAGGTAAAATTTGGATAGGTTGGCAAATTCATCAATACCAGATATATAATCGGTCAGATTTTTCTCCATAGATATGAACAATTGATTTCTGACATTTCATCCAGACAAAACAACTGTGAGTCTGTCAATATGACAAATCCCTTTCATGATGAAAAGTATGAATACTACTATTTCACTTGTAATATTGAAGTGTTTTCCGACTTATGGAATCTTGTGTTATGACAAAATATACGTGAACGAGGAATTAGTTGTCAATAAATTATGTGTAAAATCGGTGTGGAATTTACTTACATTTGCTATGAGGGGGCGTCATGCTCAGCGCTGATACCGACGGCATGGGTGGAAAAGGTAAGGGTGAGTGGTTGTCAATTTCTTGTTTCATATTCATCGAAGAATGGAGATTAATGGGCGATGATCCGAATTCTTTTCCACTTTGCAAGCTCAAATCCATTTCTAGACTTTCCACGCCGGGTTCAGGTGTTCTCGACTTTTCCACTTTGATTTCCTTTTTATCCTCTTTGAATTTTTTAATACACAGATTCTCCGCCGCTTCCTCGTCGGGAGAACCCGGTTTCATGACACCTGTACTGAGATCTTGAGCGCCACATAACTCTCCAGATCTGCGTCTAGGCCTCGCTTGTTTTCTCCTAGGTATAGGGGATTGACATTCTGATCTAGGTAGGAGAGTTTCCGGAAAAGATAATCTAGACATATGTGGAAGTTTCACTGGTGAATCAAAGCTATTTTGGATCGAGATAGGAGAAAAAGGCGAACTTCGTTCTCCGGGAGTTCTTGCAGCAGAACTGGGATATCTACCAGAATTAAATAATTCCTGTCATATTCATTGGGAGATGTGGATGGTGTGGGTGTCTGATTGATGATAGAGGTAGATTCTTTATCCACGCCAAATGGATCTTGATTAGCTAGTCCTCTGACTTGCAGACTCTCGGCGGCCTTTATCAGACTCTGTAGTTGTTCCTGAATAACGGAAATCTCCCCTTTGTACATGAAATCAACAATAGCTTGGACTTCCCACCCGCTGAAATCCTTCAGTACAATAACCGGATGTTTACATGGATTTTCGGAAAATATCCTCTGGAAAAATGGCGAGCATGCACTCAATACAACTTTGTGGGCCCTCACGGACGTCTCGGCACATACTAAAGTAACATCCACTAGTGTTTCAGCTTGTAACAGGGCCTCGAATGCTGCTAAAATGTGTGTTTGATGGTTATTCCATCGTAGAGAGTAATGCGACTGTGTCATCTTAGGGAACTTCTTGGAGATGTTATCACTTGGGGCTCATAATCTTTAGTATTCTGGTTCCGGAGTTCCTGAAAATAAAAAAAACAATAAATGAATAACCCTTGGTATTACGAAATATTTTAAAATCACCACAATTCCTCCTCCTGTTCCAACCAAATAGCCCACAGAAATAAATATTGGAAATGGAATTGTTTATATGGAATATGGAAAATATTGAATAGCAACATTTCTATAATGGAATGTAATTCTCTTTATGAAATATGGAAACTACTCTGAAATAGTTCTGGGTGAATAACTTATACATTCATATTCATCTAACTTCTAGAACGAAATACAATATGGGTTTAAGTGACTCCAAATGTCGGGGTTTGTTTCGCAATTTTATGCACGATTTCAATATTTTGTACGAATACAAAATGTGCTTTAATTATTCTGAAAAATTTTCTTTACCAAATATTTTTAAAAATTCCTGAACTCGAAAATTATTCCGGAAATAATTGAAGCTGACTAGTGACTTTGATCATTTCATGAAAATTTGTGAACATATAATTTCCCAAACAGATGAAAAATGGTAATCTTTTGACAACTAGTTGTAAAATTCACGGAATATTCATCAATATTACGAGCTCAAACTGTATGATGAAAAAACGAGTTTGCAGGACGAGAAATTTTCATGATGCTAGTGATAAGCAATTCAATCTTCATAAAACTGTATTTGGATAGACTAATTTCAGTAACAGTATGTGAGATCATGAGTGAACCAAATAGAAGAAATATTGAGCATCCATGTGAAACCATTGATTTCAATCACGAAATTGAAGAAATATTTTCCACACAATTTTTTTTACAAATGTATATTCTTGCTTTTTTAAAATTTTCCAAATTTTAGTCCTATTTTTCCAATTACCTCTGTTATTTCTATTGGAGAAGATGAAAACTGAAAATGACTTATCGTGAAACTTACCGGGCTGGGAAAGTATCAGTAGTAATGTTTCGAAGGTTAAAAAACTGAATAACAACGAATCATACCTAATATTCTGAATGTTTCAGCTCTCATAGCGGTTTATCCAATAAATCGGGTATGTCATAGTTGAGGATATAAGGTGCACTGAAATATTTTTCTCCTGGTTATAATTTTTCACCAAATTTTCCCATATCGTCAACCCCATTCAACCCCATATATATATATATATAATATATATATATATATATATATATATATATATATATATATATATATATATATATATATATATATATATATATATATATAATATATATATATATATATATATATATATATATATATATATATATATATATATATATTCGGTACAAAACTAGAGATATTGGGGTAAGCAGCAATGAAAAAGTAAACTCTTTAAGGTTTATCAAAGCTTTTGGGAATTTCCATCATCAGGGAGACTACAATAGATGAAAAAACCAAAAGTAATTCATATTCAAGTGCAAAACATTATGCTGCTATTGACAACTTTGTTGAGGTTGGTTTCAATGATGTTAAACATATTCTGACATAGTGATAGAGAAGAAAAAAACGTTATCGAGAAAAAAAAACAGAATTCAACGTTAATACAACCACATTACCATTGTTCAAAATTATATAAATGTGTACTCTATGTGGTGTGACAAGTGAAACTGACATGTTAGGCATAAATCCCGCAATTATATTTCTGCCAACGACACCTGACGGGTGTCACTTGGAAATTGTTACAGTGGTGCCAACTGTTAGATTAGTACTAACTGATGTTTCCAGGTGGCGGAAATGTTTAAAATAACTATAATTTGATATTACATTGTTGTCATTTTTGTATCAATATTGTAGTCTCCCTGATGATGGAAATAAATATTTCCGAAAGCTTGGAAAAACCTTAAAGGGTTTACTTTTTCATTGCTGCTCACCCCAATATTCCTTGTTTTATATATATATACTAGCGGACCCGACAGACGTTGTCCTGTCCAAATTTCTATGTTCCCTAAAATGTTTTTCCCGAAAATTTTCCCGTTATCCCGTTATCCCATTTTCCTGTTACCCCTTTTTTCGTTATTCGTTATTCCCGTTATCCTGTTATCCCGTTTCCCTTTTCCCGTTTGCCCGTTTTTTCGTTATCCCATTATTCCCGTTTTCCTGTTATCCCGTTTTTTATTTATCCCGTTATTCCGTTTTCCCGTTATTCCCTTATCCTGTCATCCCGTTTTTTCGTTATTCCGTTATTCCCGTTATCCCGTTTTCCTAACTAAAAATAAAAAAAGGGGTTGATCGTAGAAGGTGGATTAAGAGTAATATGGATTTTGTTATTCTAAGTCATAACAAAATAAAATAAAAATCGTGCCAACAAAATAGGGGTTGATTGTAGAAAGGTGAAAATTTTGGGTTGTATGTATTTTTGAATGTGTATCATAAAAAAATAAAAACAAAAACTGTTGTCTGAAAAATAAAAAATAAAATTGGGGGGTGGACCAACCTTGACATTTAGGGGGATGATTTGTGAATCTAAACCATCCAGAGCGCCACACAAACGCATACACAAAAATTCATTCAAATCGGTCCAGCCGTTTAGGAGGAGTACAGTGACAACACACGTACAGTAGAATTATATATATATATATATATATATATAAATATATATATATATATATATAAATATATATATATATATATAAATATATATATATATATATATTTATATATAAATGGGTCAGACTAAAATATAAGCAAAAACAGTTTGTCATCGATTAACATGAAAAGTTTAAAATTTAGTTCAACTTACCATCAGCACAAACATGTTAAAATACAAATTATGAAAATAATTACATACGGGCACACACATTGATAACACGGGTTGATGCCCCCCACTGCTCCCCCCTTTAGGCGCGTGCGGGACATTTGGAGCCAGGACAGGCATCTACCCACTATGGAAACATGGTAGGGTAGATGTAAGAGTTTCCCACCTTCTCCTTACACCCCATAGAATTTTTCATATGAGTTTCTTGCAGGGAGACAAATTGTAGATATGTTTATATTTTATATATTGTATTGTGTTTTAAGACCCTCTAAGGGGAACCTTGTATTAATCAATAGGAAATAAAGGAATTTTGATTTTGCATCCGCCCCGCAATCCAAGGGTCACGGGATCGATCCCGACGCGAGCACATAACTTTTTCCTTTTTTTGAGATAGGAGGCTAAAGGCTCAAAGCCATAAGATAGCTGAAAACTGACAGTTTCTGTAACGATCTATATGATAATGTAGTAAATTTTATTTAGATTTTTTACAATTGACAGTATTTGTGTTTTTTTTTAATACGGATCATTTTATATATTTCTCTTTTGGGTTGGTTATGCTCAGTTTTAATTATTTCAGTTTTTGAAAAATCAAATTTGTGTTTTGGTAGTTACTCGTGTTTATAGCGCAGTTTGGTTCTTTTTGTCGTATTTGTGCCCATTTAATCTATTCTCCAAATACTGGCTAGTTTGACCGATATATACCTGATTACAGTTTGCACAAGATCCTCATTTACTACGTGATTTTTTGTTGGGGTGTTTTTGTTTTTAGCTGACCATAGTTATTTTGCAACAAATTATATGCTTTATGGCATTTCATGTTTTAAAAACTTTCTCAAAGCTTTCTGATAGTCCTGAGATATAAGTTTTTTTCTTGGAATTTGTTAATCTGTTTGCAAAAATAAGTTTATAAATTTTTTGGGGTAACTGTTTTCTTTGAGTATATTTTTAGCTTTTTCGATAGTGCTGTTTCTGTATTTATTGTCAGACAGTTTAATTGCTCTATCTGCCAACCCTATGATGACTGATCTTTTTTGAGACAGAATGGTTTGACATATAGTTCAGGTATATACCTGACCAGGTAGATTTAGTATACCATTCAGTCTCAGTTTTATTAGGAAGATCTAGAAAACAAAATTTTACCAAAACTAAAGTTTAATGCAACATTTTTCTTTCGATACGTCGATGACTGTCCGACTGCCATCTCTGACGGCGAAGAATAGTATCTATAAAAACTTTTTCACGAATACCATAAGAAAATCGGTTTACCATTGAATCAGAAGTCCACAATAAGAATAACTTTTTAGACATGACTCTTCATCATAACTCTAAAATTGAGACGAAATGGTATACTAAATCTACCGGTTCAGGTAGATACCAAAACTATATGTCAAACCATCCTATGTCTCGAAAAAGATCAGTCATCATAGGGTTGGCAGATAGAGCAATTAAACTGTCTGACAATAAATACAGAAACAGCACTATCGAAAAAGCTAAAAATATACTCAAAGAAAACAGCTACACCAAAAGAAATTTATAAACTCTATTTTTGGAAACAGATTTACTAAATTTCAGAAACAAAATGAAGCACAACTAAGGAACAAAAAGAAAACAATAAAAAATTTTTAAAAAAAAATTGCATAAAGCATATAATTTGTTGCAAAACAACTATAGAGCTAAAAACAAAAACACAAAAAAATAAAAAAACACCGTAGTCCTTTAAATATTGCAAAAGCCAGTATTTGGAGAATAGATTAAATGGGCACAAATACGACCAAAAGAACCAAACTGCGCTTATTAAACAAAAGCAACAACTAAACCACAAATTTGATTTTCCAAAAACTGAAATAACTAAAACTGAGCATAACCAACCCAAAAGAGAAATATATGAAATGATCCATATTAAACAAACCCCAAATACTGTCAATTCTGAAACAAACATAAAAAATCTAAATAAAATTTACTACAATATCATATAGATCGTTACAGAAACTGTCAGTTTTCAGGTATCTTATAGCTTTTAACCTTCCACCTCTAGCTATCTCACAAAAAAAGTAATGTTCTCGCGTCGGGATCGAGCCTGGCGCACGGCTGCTTTGCCTGTGATAATTCTTACAGATTACAGTGATTTTACCGTTTTTGATTTGCATATTGGTATAAATTCTCGATTTGAATTAACATAACCTGCAAAGCAATCAAAACATTGCTGATATGTGGCATTCTTTCACTCATCTGTGTAAATCTGTGTGTGCCCGTATGTAATTATTTTCATAATTTGTATTTTAACATGATGTTTTTGCTGATGGTAAGTTGAACAAGATTTTGAACTTTTCATGTTAATCGCTGACAAACTGTTTTTGCTTATATTTTACTCTGACCCATTGATAAAGGCCGAAACCCTGGCTGAACCGTTTGAATATAATTAATGAAGATCATGAAATAACAACCTCTGCTATTTAAATGAACCTTATGTCCAAAATCTTCTGACTGATTATATGGCAGAGCACGGTCCAAGCATTCTCAAATCCGAAGTTCAAAAAGCAATACACCAATCAAAAGCAAGGAAAACTCCAGGACCCGATGGAATTCCTATAGAGCTGGTAACTATTTGATGACGGAAGCATATCTGTTCTGACGGCATTCTTCAAACAGGTCTACCAAACTGGAAAACTTCCCAGCGACTGGCAGAAATCGGTCTTCATCGCCTTACCCAAAAAAAAACAAAGCTAATAGGTGCAACGACTTCCGATTAATTAGCCTAATGAGTCACACTTTGAAAATACTTTTGAAGATACTTCTCAATAGAATATACGCCAAATGTGAACACAACATTGGCAAAGAACAATTTGGATTTCGTAGCGGACTAGGCACACGACAGAAAGAGTTTCAAAAAAATATCTATATATGTTTTATTGACTTCGAAAAAGCGTTTGACCGAGTCAAACACACAAAACTTTTGCAATGTCTAAAATCATATAACGTAGACTATCATGATATGGGCCTTTTGTTAAATCTGTATCATAGTCAAACAGCAGTGGTCAGGCTAGAAGACAGCGTTACAGATGAAATACCAATGAAAAGTGGAGTAAGACAGGGATGTGTTCCATCACCCCTGTTTTTCAACCTTTATTCAGAGAACATATTTCGAGAGGCTTCACATGGCAGGACAGAGGGAGTAAAGATAGGTGGTGAAATTATAAACAACGTAAGGTACGCAGATGACACTGCCATCATTGCAGAAAACATGGAGGACTTGCAAATGCTGCTGGATACAGTGCACGAGGCTGGTCGAAAATGGGGTATTGATGTGAACATCAGGAAATCGAAATGGATGACTGTAGGTAGAATAGACATAGAACCAATTCCGATTACGATCAACAGACACAACATTGAACTGGTATCACATTTCAAATATCTGGGTAGCTGGCTGAACAATGACATAACGTGCGACGAAGAGGTAAGAGCAAGGATTGAAATGGCACGTAGGGCATCCAACAAATGGAAACCAACTCTCACTGATAGAAACCTCACAGTTCAGACACGGTTGAGAACACTCCGCTGTTACGTATGGAGCATTTTTTTGTACGTATGTGAGACATGGACGCTTAAAGCTGACATCATGAATAAAATAGAAGCGTTTGAGATGTGGTGCTATCGGAGAATCCTCAAGATCCCTTGGACTGCACGTACAAGTAATGGAGAGGTACTCAGACAGCTGAATAAGGATCGAGAACTCCTGAACACCATAAAAACAAGAAAGGTATTTCGGACATATAATGCGAGGTACCAAATATCACATCCCTCGCCTGATTATTCAAGGAAAGGTTGAGGGCAGAAGATGGATAGGTCGCAAAAAGCTATCGTGGCTACGAAACATTAGAAACTGGACCGGACTAGGAGTAGAACAACTATTCCGAGTAGCGACAGATAGATACCAATTCAACCAAATTGTCATGGAGATGGCCCACGCTTGAAGACAGGCACGGCACCGAAAGAAGAGATGTCCAAGAAAGGAAAAAAAGCAACATATACAGTGGTTCGAAAAAATAAACAAGTAACTATATATATATATATATATATATAATAGAGAGAGAGAGAGAGAGAGAATTAGAAGTAGCATGATTCTGAAAATTTGTGGAGACGGTAAAGGAATCATTGGGAATCTAACCAAAATATTTTTTTGTTATTGTGACATTTTCGGTTTCTCCGGGAGTGACGTCATCTTTGTTATTTTCAATAGGACACCCTGTATTTTATAAAAAAAAATTTCTGATTCAAATATATGTATCATACCCTTTACTCAAAATGAATCGTTTTTGAGTTATTCGAGTTTTTCTAGAAAAAGTGACAAATTCGCCATTTTCATGTGAATTACAATTTTTAGTGATATGCAGTGACTGAACCATGAATATTGAAGGTTGAAAAGGTCACTCACCATAATCACATCCACTGGATAATTCACAGAATGCACATAAACTGGCTCCAGAAAGTGAATGAGAAACATTGAAAATCAAAAATTTTTCTAATGAAGACCCTATTTTTTCTACTCATGATTCAATTCTATTAGGAAAATTAGCCCTAGCTCTAACTCACCCCACTATACCCAAAACCCATAATTTCGGAGATATTTCATAATATTACCTAATTCTGCATATTAACATTATTTAATTTCGTAACTAATATAAAAAGATATTTGAAGAATGGTTGAAAATGAAAAATTGAAGAACTAAAGGTGTGATTGGGTGTCCTCTTGCTCATAGAAGAGAACGAATGCTTCTCTACTTATAAGGGATACTCTGGAGTCATTGTTCTTGTACAATGTGCCTACAGTAAGCCGTGTAGTGTCCGCTATAGATTGTTCCACTATGGTTGGACACAGCATATAAGTTGTAAAGACACGGGGCTACGTTATCTGCTGCATAATTTCTCATATCTAAACCTTCGACAGGAAAGTCAATGGTTGCATTCAGTTTTCCCATAAATCTCCCCATCGGCGAGAATCGTTTCAAGTGAATTAAAATTGTTAACTGTCAGATTCATCATATGGAGAAGTGCAAAATGGCTCGTGTTAGGTATAATTGAAATTTCGTTAATTTATTAGTGATTTATGGCGAATGTAATAAGGTTTTTTCCCAAGAACAAGTGTAACTTTGTTACAAGATATCCAGGAAAACCAAAACCATCTCCAGTCATCATCAGAAGATTCATACTCAACCTTACGAACAATGGATCCTCCAAGAGAAATATTATCGAATCTCAAACGGTGGCGGACAACGAAAATAATGAAATTACAGTGCTTAGGTACTTCGCAGCTTTTCCACGAGATGTTCCACGAGATTTGGGATTGAATAAAATGTCCATGCAGGGAAATATTGGCAAAACACGAATGGCATCTTTATTCTCATAATTTAGTTCATGGCCTGAAGCTATTCGACTATGAGAAGAGGGTAAATTTTATTATGAAGAATCACGAAAATGACCAATTTGTGAGTGACATTATATGGAAAGACGAAGCAAAATTCACCGAAAATGGAATATTCATCAGTACTGGAAGGATAGCAATCCACATTCTGTTGGGAATGTCAATTTCAAGACCGTTGGGATTTTAATGTTCACACTGTGCTATTAGAAACAATGCCATACTGATGCTCCACTTTGATGATTTGTGTCAGTATAAAGTATCTGTATTAGTATAATGACCACCAGAGCATGTACATAAACAAAGAAAAGATCTACAGGGTTCTTCAATTTTCAGGTGAACGATACCCAGAAATCCTGAGAAATCTCGTTACGGAAGAGCTGACGCTAGCCGACCACAGAAAAAATTGGTATCAACATGATGGAGCACTCCCGCATAATCGGCAGATGGTGAAATCCTATTTAGATGGAACTTTTTATTACCAATAGTTCGGAACCAACGGTCTGAAATATGGCCACCGCGATCTCGATTTAACACCAATGCATTTTTTCATTTGGGGTTATAAAAAAAATAAATTTTATTGACATACAACTAAAGAAGATTTTCCGCAGCACTGCCTATTTCACCTGAAATGATAGGACGAGCTGTAGGAGACGTCATACAAAGATGTGAAAAATGCTTAGAAGTTGAAGGCAATGTGTTCGAACATTTGTTACCATGAAAATGGAAATAATCATATATAATAATATTATATGTTCTCGTGGAAACTTCATTACATTTGCCATAAACCATTACTAAATTAACCAATTCTAGATTATTATACCCAACAAGGGCCATGTGCACTTTTTCAGATGATGAATATGACAGTAAACAACCACACTTCATTTCTCGGTAAATATGCTCTGCTTACTGGAAAAATAAAAATGTCAGGCAGTTAATATGCAGAATCAAGTACTATTATGGAATATCTCCGAAATTATGGGTTTTGGGTATAGGGAAGTGAATAAGAACTAGGGCTCATTTTTTCCATAAAATGGAACCATTAGGTGAAAAAATGGAGTTTTCTTTTGAAAAAAAATAGACTTTAAATGTTTTTCATCCACTTTTTGGACCCACTTTTTTGTGCACCCTGTAAATTATTCAGTGGATGTGATACTGGTGAGTGATCCGTTCAACCTTCAAGTTTTAATTAACATGGAAATGGAGTATGTTCGATAAGCTCCATTTGTCACTTTTTCTCGAAAAACTCGAATAACTCAAAAACGGTTCATTTTGGGTATGGAGTATGATACATGAATTTTAATCAGAATCATGAGAGAAATCAGAAAATTTTATTAAATACAGGGTGTCCTCATTGAAAATAATAAAGATGACGTCACTCATGGAGAAACTGGATGTGTCACAATAACAAAATTAATTTAGTTTGATTTTTAACGTTCTCTTCACCGTCTCTACGTATTTTCAGAATCATGCTACTTTTAGTACTCTTTATATAGATCGCGTTAAATCATGAAGATATACCCTGTATACTAGTCATGTCTGTGATTATAGTAGGTACTGATGGGCATAAATTACCAGTATGAAACTGAACAAATTTTTTCTGGAGTATCAAACGCACCATTATCTGAATTCAAAGAGCTTATTGATTTTTCGAATAATTATCAAGACTTCTTGATGCGAAAGAAGTATTAAAGAATTATATCCAGCTGACAGCACCCATATGCATATCGATCGTTCGCTTCTTTTGTCTACATTTTAATTTTCTTCCTTACACTTCTAGTTTTCACCCTCATCAGTGCCAGAGCGTTCCTCGGAGACTACCCCTGATTCAGAGGAAAGCATTATTCTTAAGGCATAAATGTTTTTGTACGTGCGGGAAAACGCCACATACGCACGCGACACGTCCCTTGCATGTTGTCGAGATATTTCGTGACTCCCTTCATATGGGTTTCATTCTGGGAATTTGATCGTTTAATCGTTGCCATGATTCGAGTTGAACGTTCAAGGGCTTAGACGTTTTCTGTTAACTCTCATTTCGATACCTACATTTCGGAAGTAATTGCGTTTGACAGATATTTTTTTAAAATTATAAATTGAACTTGAATTCATACCGACTTGAAAGAATGCGATAGCGCGGCCACTCTGAATGGTAGATTTTTCAATTTATTGTTACAATCGGGTGACGTTTTGTCCTTGTTCGTATTATCCATCAACCTGACAAATAAGACTTGTTCGTTCATTTGTGGGCTGCTTTTTTCAGCTTCTAGTAAAAAGAGACTGATGAGTTATGTTAGTTAAATAAAGATAAACGGTTGGCAAATGGGTCACAATATAAAGGGATTATTACATTCAAAAATACCACCCCTATCTCACAGCGATATTCTCAGAGAAAAACATTTTGTATAAATGTTGTGAGACTCGAAAAGTTCTCTCAAACAATATATAATCCACCAATGTGTGTATGATTTTTTTTTCAATGTGTCAACAGCCGCTATTTTGAAACTCCGCGGCCGATTAGACTCATTTTCGCTTGATGAATATGGCGTCCAGTTCTTCTTTTGATATGGCAATAGCTAGGCTACTTTCTAGTAGAAGTTGTTCGTCATATAAGTCTATGTTCGTCCTTTTCCATTCAATTCGGTGAACATCATTATACTGCAAACAAATTCTGACAATCTGGATCCTGTAATCTGTCAATATTTAATATTAAACTGACGTCCCGTTTTACGCACCTCCGATGATCCAGAAGTCTCACCTATATAACATTTGCTGCACAAACACGGAACACACTATTGAAGAGAAATATGCCCCGTTATCACTCCATTGAATTATTCAAAATACAAGTTACCGGCTAATTGAATATTTTTTCTATTAAGATAAAATTATTTGGTGAAGGCAGTTACTCATCAAGGCATCCTCCTAAAAAGGTTATAAATAGAAAACCCGACCAAAAAATGGAGTGTACTGTTCTCAAGATTCAATGTGTTGTATTTACGCCTAAGCCCGTGACGCATAGGGCGGCATGATTTTAGGGGCGGCAAAATTTTCTGGCCGCCAAAATTTTAAGTTTGTAAAATCCAAAAGTGCACGACTCGTAACGTTCATTTACCTTTTAATAAAAAATATATTATATTGCTGAATTATGAAATAAAGTGGAAAAAGAAAAGGAAATTAATCATTGTCGATAATTTAACGCAATTTTTATTTCAAATCTTTCGCGGTATTTCTTTTACTCACTAAACTGAGCATCAGCTGGAATTATAACGAGCATGCGATTATTGAGATTCAAAAGCAGTTCGGGGAAGTGTATTTTATTACAAAAGCAACTTGCTTCGTTCATATGTCATTCTGTCATTCTTTCCGATTCAAAATTTGTAATCCATTTTTGGACTACTTGCCGACATCCGATTGAGCTGGAATTTGGCAGGTGTTCATAATTCTGGAGACAATGCGTTATGAAATTTGTTAGAGGAAAAAACAAAATGGCGGCTCCAAGATGGCGGACGAGTTTTGAGATTCTTACGAATGCTCTTCATGTGTACAATTCCCGACTTTTTTTATGGAGTTTCTTAACATTCAGAAAAATTGATTTATTATTTTGAATTAGGTTTTTTAATAATAAAAATAATAAAAAAAATGTATTAAGTAATAATTATAAAAAAAATATATTTATTTTTGATACCTATTTGAATTAATAATTAATATTACTATATAAGATGTATTTGAAGAAAAATATATGTAAACCAATAAAGAGTTATATTAATATTAATAAAATTCAATACATAGTTATTTAAACATTCGAAAATTAGACGTTTAATTTTAATGACTACTTCCTCATCTAGCAAAAAGGGCGGCATATCAAACAGGGCCTACGGCGGCATCGGACCTAAATCCGCCACTGAGATTCATACAAGTTAATAATGTTTATTCCCTTGCAGAAGCCAAATGTATTTTCTTATACCATATAATTGACGACAAAAAAATTGGTAAAGCTTTTGTTATCGAATTCAGTATTTCAAGAGCAAGTAATAATAGATAGTTTTTATGACAGCTCCTCATTTCAATCTAGCGCTGGGTCGAATTCTAATTGGTTATGTTAAGTTATTCGGAATAAGAGTAACAATCAGACACCAGCAACGCAAAAAGTTCGAAATTAAGAGCAATCATAAAGAGTAATTTCGAGTGAACAAACTATGGATTGGAATGACACTGGCCCCAAAATTGTACATTTGAAGTCAAGCTTCAAACATTTTGAGATAGTTTGTCAGTGTGATATACTGTGGATATTTCTAGAAACTTCTTGTTCATCATTGAACCCTACAAATATTTCCGAATAATCTAATCGTAGAAGAAAAAACATGTGTTGCACTTCTGAAGTTAACGGGATTTATTGCAGTAATTTCGAAGAATTGCTAGCAATACAATTGATAAGAGCGATCGAAACAGTATGATAAGACAGTGGACGACTACTTTATTCTCCTCCCTCCCCCTTTCTTCATTCCTATCATCTTGTCATACTTTTTTACTATATCATTGGTTGGTGATAAATCACTGCAACAGTTTTCGGGCAATGCCAAATATGAAATATATAGATAAAATTGTGTATATGTGCAACAAAGATAATAAAATATAAAAAAGCATTTTCAGGGGAAAACATTTTGGAAAAGCATATAAAAAATATGTGTGATATAAGACGATGGGAAATAATATAGTTTCACTCAATTCGGAACATTTCGGCTGCTATAAATGAAAGTTGACAGTAATAGGAAATATGAGTTATAAAGTTTGACGTTATATCGTCGAAGAAATATAGGGTTGGCTTATGTTAATTTTGATTACCCTATGTAAGAAAATCTTACTTATATTTAAAAGTATAGTTGGAGCCAAAAAAGTTTTCTTGCATGCCACGTACGTGGTTAGCTTCTTATTGGTGGCATATAATTTCATACCAATAAGAAACTGGTAGCACAGGAAGCTATCGTTGAAGAATATAATGAAGAAAACGAACTATCAAATGAAAAAGATATATTCGGAATTCGGTTAATACATAATATCGAAGAAGACACCGATTTATACAACTATACTTGAACTATCCCAGATTTTTTTTCGGCAACTTAATGCTAAGATGGATATAAAAAATAAGAAGTCATTTCGGATGCCACAATAATAGATGAGGTGTCCATTATTGTCACTCGTTGGTTTTAAGTGACAGATGCGCTACGAACTGATTATATCAAGGGTTTCCTTCTTCGAAGCAGCCCCATGTTGTGGGGCTCTATATGTAGTATTTTCTGTTGGGTAGTATGATCCCAAATTTTTCAATTTTTGTGTTGTTAGCATCGCACTGCAAGTGCTGTTTTTCTCTAATCCTAGCCTCCTGAGATATTCTCTACAATACCCCGTTAGAAATACAGTTATTGTTATGGGGCTTTATTTGCTGTGGTTAACTAACGCCTTGGATCTTTTCCAACCAATGTTGCCGAGAAGATCTTTGACTTGCCTCTCTCTTTCCATTTCGATACTATCTCAAAAACTACTCGTCCTACGATTCATTTGTCCCCAGAAGAAAATTGAGAGCCACTATATGCTGAAAGCTAGAAATACATAAACACTTACACTTGTATCACAAAACGTAATATATTTTGACAAGTACGATTTTTCAAATTCAAAGTTTATCAAATTTTAATGAAACTTTATTGCAGAATGAGTTCCTTATGAATCTATGAATGATAAATATCAAGCGTTTTCCCCTTGGGAAACTGTGACATATTTTATGGGATGGTGTAAATTCGCTTGTAGCTACTAGTGTGAAATAGTACTGTAATTTTTCCGTGAAATATCTTCAAATAATAATGAGATCTGAAAATCCATCAGTATTTCTCGGATAATAAACATAGCACACCAAAATTATCAAATGAATATTTTTCCACGTTTCAGGTCTTGGAGAATCAAAGAGCTATAAACATTTAGTCTACTCGACAAGTTGAAAATGGTCTAAAATAGAGATACTGCTCTTAAAATTATGTGTGATAGCTCATTGGATCCGGAATATCGCCTAGAGAAAATGTGCCAAGCGTGTATTAGCACATAAAAAATTGCAAAAGTTATAAACAATTGAAGATGAAAAAAAAGGGTTTGGGCATTATTTGCGCGCGCGTCGTCAAAAACGAGTACAACACATTTGATTAATTTATTTAAGGTATTCAATATATTTTTTTTTAAATTATGGTGTATTTGGAACACTATAAATAATTCATTCCCGTTGGAAATTTCACTTAAAGTTATTTTTCAACAAGTTAAGCGATTGTTAACTAACAAAATTTTCTCGAACTTCTGTCTTAATTGTAAATGAAAACATTTTTTTAAATAATTGTCGTAAAATTTTCGCTTCGTAGAGCCTTTCTCATATACATACTCAACAAGATCACGCCATAAAAGTTTAAAAAAATATCCATACTTTGTTTATAATAGTTTTTGTACTCGAACAAAAACTAAAAAATCCAGTATGTTGTTAAATTTTTTTTCTTATCATCATATTATCAAAAGATATAAATTGATTTGCAAAAAAAATTTCCGCCATTTGTTGATACATTTTTATAAACAAATTGATTATTTCAATATTTTTGAATTTTTTTTCTAAACTTCTTATTCAAATATTATGATTTTGAAAAAAAATTCCTTAATAACAATTTTTAATTGTTTATTAATCGTTTTTTTAATTTCTATTGTTTAAATAATTAGTTAAGTGATTATTTCTCTTTCTAAAAATCATAATTGACAGTCCCTATGAGTAACAAAAAAATTATTTTTTTTATCAACAATTCCATTGTTTATTAACACCAATTTTATAAACAATTTTTAACTCGTTAGATTTTTTTCGAAACTTTAAAATTTACAAAAACAACCATTATAACAAAGTATAGAAAAAAAAATTTCCCAATTTTTCCCAATTCCAATTTTCAAAGTGGAATAAAAAATTTGAAAAATTATTTTCTTTACTTTAAATTATATATGGTTGTTTTGTAAATTTAGAAGTTTCAGAAAAAAATCTAACAAAGTAAAAATTTGTTTATAACAAATTGTTAAGTAATAGAAAATTAAAAATATTAAAAATAAAGGATTTTTTTTCAAAAATCATAATATTTGTAATATAATGAAGTTGTGAAAAAAAAAATTTTCAAAAATATTGAAATAATCAATTTGTTTATACAAAATTTATAAACAAAGTATGAATATTTTCAACTTTATGGCGTGATCTTGTTAAGTATGTTTATAAGAAAGGCTCTGAGAAGCGAACAATTTTTACGACATTTATTTAAAAAAAAATTTTCATTTACAATTAAGACAGGAGTTCGAGAAAATTTTGTTAGTTAACAATTGTTTAACTTGTTGAAAAATCAACTTTAAGTGAAATTTCCAACGGGAATAAATTATTCATAGCGTTCCGAATACACTATAATTTTCTCAAATTAAAAAAATATATTTATTACCTTAAATAAATTAATTAAGTGTCACTCGCTTTGACGCCGCGCGCAACTAAAATGTCGCTCGGAGACCCATTTTCAGCGTTAAATTAAAATTGTAAATAATGGAGATGAGTCCGGAGCTAAGTTTTATTGGAAATTTTCTTCTTTCAGAATCTTTGAAATTTCTTAAATATGATAGTTTATGAAATATTGGCAAAACCGAAATTCCCTTTTTTCATCTTCAATTGTTTATAACTTTTGCAATTTTCCGTGTGCTAATACACGCTTTTGGTACATTTTTCTAGGCGTTATTCCGGATCCAATGAGCTATCACACATAATTTTAAGATCAGTATCTCTATTTTAGACCATTTTCAACTTGTCGAGTAGACTAATTTTTGAATCATCAGATGAACGCAAGGATAAATATAATAACATAGTAATAATATACTTGTTACTTTTTTAATTCAACGTCGGCCTATTTTTGATACCAGGGCTAAACACCGACTTTCCACAACCGTGTATTTTACCAAATCTTCTGGTATTTTGATCTTTTGGCGTGAAGACTGGGTAGACGCGTGGTGTCACACAATCAAAAATGGCACAAGTAAGCCCTTCACCACATTTACTCATTTCACACTTCTATAACTAAATCATCAAAATCAGTTATGTGTAGTCCACCTACTGATGATGATAACTTAGTTTCATCGAAATGCGCATATAGGTGTGAAGTGAGTAAGTGTGGTGAAGGGGTTACTTGTGCAATTTTTTATTTATTGATATAACGTCCCCGACTCTTCAACGCTGGTGTTTCCTGGCAGACGGTTGGTCACCCATCAGAGTGCTAACCACGATGAGCCATGCTTGACTTGAGATATCGATAGACTTTCGTCAACCTGACAAGCCGAAGCCGTACTTCGAAGGATAAATAGTTGTGCAAAAAATTCAAGGCATTTCTATTCAGATAACAAATCAGTTGACTTATTTTAATGAGGGTCTCAAAAGTTTATCAAAGTTGATAGAAATGGGGTTGTTTCACAAAATTATTAATCAACCACCACCATATAAGAAGTAGAAAGTCCCGATAGTGTTAAATTTTCAACTTCGAATATATTTTGTTCTTATTCAAAAACGTGCTATTCCCCAATGTAACCATATAATTACAATATATGGACAGACATTTTCTGAAGGAATGAGGAAATTTCACGGTGGGATGGGATGTTTCACTAGTTTTCTCCGATGGCGGGTACAGTAAAATCTTCAAATCAGTGAATTCATACAACCCATCTTTCTTTCTTAGCTAATCTTGCATTTCTTTTCCACTGTAGCGTTTTCTCCACAGAGTATTTTTCTAACTCCAAGCTTTGTGAATTACGGCATCGATGTTAGGAGCAATATCTTTCCTACTGATTTATTTGCCATTGTTTATTACATTTGCGAAATCATTTTATCATTTTTGCTGCTTCATAACATGGATATTTTTTATGCATTTTTCACTTGTTTTGTTAACCTTCTTGTCTTCTCTCCACTTCAATTTATTTCTTCAACATTTTCACCAATTACTTTAAGTTTACTATTGATGCTTCTTTTTTCGCTTCAACCACGTCTTACCTTAATAAAAAATAAAAATTTATTCGGAACGGGCCCACTAAAAACAATCTTCTTCATTATTATGTATACAAGATGTTTTTGTAATATATTTTTTGTATTTCCCCCTTTTTATGATTAACTTATAAAATTGAATCAACTCATTCGTTAATATATCGTTGAATATATCTATCCATATCGAGATCTTTCCTGATGTTTTGTATATGCATTATTCACGATTGTAGATGGGTACAAGCACAATTATCAAAATACCTCCAAATTATCTTTTTATTCGAGAAAGTATATTTTCTAATCTTGAGTTTTCATTCACATTTCCGAGAATATCACGATATGATTTTTATATTGCGGATCTTTGAATTTCCGTCGGTGCAGTATGAAATATCAGGGTGTTGCATTGCCAATACCATTTCCAGATATGTCTCGAGATATGTATTGTACAAAATTATTATATTCATGGATTATATCAACTTATCAGGATATGTCATCCCAGATTCTGGAAGATCAAAACGTTTGAATTTCTTTGAGATCAGAAAACAAAAGAAATTTTTGGATGTCAAATTCTCGTCCTCCAGAGAAACAGAGTTAGCTTCCTGCTAATGCATTCTTAAGGCTTTACCTTTCTTCTTGTGCACACCGAATCAATTATCAATAGGCATAACATTCTACAAGAGTACCCAGAAACTCTGCAAAACAACGCCAATATTAATAATTGAAATTTTTCTTTAAACTCAAGTACGGCCGTGATGAAATCAATGGGCATGATTAATGCCGAGCTCTTACTCTCATACTCTCTCCTTTGAGCTTATAGCAGACTGTTTTCTGATAAGTAGGTCAGTGAATGACACAGAATGAGAAACACAATCGGTAGCCATCATAAAATGAAAACGTCAACTATCATGTTTTCTTCTAAATTATGATCTCCTGCACATGTGAAAAAAAAACACTCACCGAAGAATTCCGATGAAAAATACCCCATCCATAGAAGTTCGAATGTATTGCGATTCGGGGATGTCTAAAGAATCAACCAGAATGGCATGAAGAAAGTTCACAGTGAACCGTGGAGGACGGTGGAAGAGGAACAATTTTATCCATAGCACTCTCGAAAGGTACAAGCATTATAACCTCAATATCGTCCAGCAAGAGTTGGATATTTTCAATAGCTTCTGAATCAAAACAACGGAAATTTCACAAAACAGAAACAAAATTAGGAGAAAAATTTTCATAATACACTTGTTTAGATAGTAGAACATACTCATGGTGTACCTTTTTACAAGGTTTTATGTAACTTGCTTCGTTCGTATGTCAGTCATTCTTTCCGGTTCAAAATTTGTAATCCATTTTTGGAGCACTTGCCGATATCCGATTGAGCTGAAATTTGGCAGGTGTTCATAATTCTGGTGACAATGCATTATGAAATGTGAGAGAAAAAACAAAATGGCGGCTCCAAGATGGCGGACGAGTTTGGTGTTGGTTTTAAAATTGGTATGTGGGGGTTTTCGGAGACGGATATTGTGAATTTTTGTAAAAATTCAAGATGCCGGCTCCAAGATGGCGGACAAGTTTTGTGATTATGGCCCGATTCTATTCAAAATTTGTATGTGGGGGTTTTCGGAGTCGGAGATTATGAATTTTTTGTCATAATTTATAAAATTGAGGGAAGTTTGTTAAAGAAAAAAAAATGGCGCTCCAAGATGTCGGACGAGGATTAGGTTTATGGTTCGATTCGATTCAAAATTGGTATGTGGGGGTTTTCAGGGTGGAAAATCATGTATTTTTCTTCAAAATTTATAAAATCAAAATGGTGGCTCCAAGATGGCCGATGATATCTGTGTTTATGGTCCGATTCTATTCAAAATTGGTATGTGGGGGTTTTTGGGGTCGAAATTATGAATTTTATATCAAAATTCACAAATTCAAGATGGTTGACGAGTTTTGTAATTACAGCCCGATTAGATTCAAAATTATGTCGTGGTTTTTGGGGTCGGAGATTATGAATTTAGTCGAAGAATATTGATTTTTAGTTAAAATTCATAAATTGAAGATGGCAACTCCAAGATGGCGGATGAGTTAATATTGAGATGGTCTCCCCATTGAAGAACTAGATAGTTCAATACTCACAGGAAAAAGGCCTCATGATAACGATGCTTCAACAAAAATGCATTAAGGCGTACTAACTAAAAAGCACAAATTAAAATAACTAATAAAAAAAAAATTGCGTCAAGCTTTTATTCAAATGTACTTAAAAGTAAAACATAATTGTTTTGGATGTGTGATGTAGGTTTTTCCGCGAGTTATCGATTCAAAAGCTCTTGTATTCGAACTGAAAACTTTACGCGACAAGCTTTTGAATCTATAACTCACGGAATAACGTGCAATTTTTTTTACTTCAATTAAATTAGAATAAAAACTTTCTTTAAAAGTGATTTAATAATATTTTATTAACTTATCATTTAATAGCCCAGAAATACGTGAAATGAATTTTAATCCATAGTATCCATAAGTTACTGCGTAAACAAATTATTTTTTGCAAATGAAAAATTAAAAATCAGTCGATGAACTCCTATCGTAAATATAAGTCATTAAAAAAGTTTGGAAGATACCTCTCTATAAGGGGTGTTTTCAAAGTATGAAAAATAAGGAAAGTACAAAAACGATAAAACTGATGGTAAAATCTTTCTTTTTATTGAAATTAATTTCAAATAATTTTTAGTGGCTATTGAATTTTTCATAATAGTGTCAAAATAATCTAATTTGAGTACTATCACAATTTCTGAAATTTCAAACCCTCATCATCAGAATATAAAAAAACAAGGGCGTGACAATCCAATATACTTTTGTTGGATCTCCTGGTTGAAGGTGTGAAAAAAAAACAAATATTTCAGCAGATAAACTATTCCAAAATGACTTTTTGTATTTCTCAACCGTTAGCATTAGTGCATTAATTAACGATATGTTCCATTGAGTTATCATATGGAAAACTTCATATGAAATTTGGAGTTAGTGAAACATTCTCGAATGTATATGAAAATATGGCTATATCCGCAAGTATATTCCCAATTTCATTAGTTCACTTTGCCACATAAAGAATAAGTTTCAAGATAATGCTCCCAAATTATGTTCTCCCAACGCGGCCACCGCCAGACACTCAGTCGCTGATTCATCTGCACCACTTGCTCTTAGGATAGTCCCTATAATGAGATACAAAATAGTGTCAAAATCTTCTGATTTCCGAAGACACAAGGCCCCTTTTCCGTTCTGGCGAAAAACATTGCAGTAAAATTTCGACGGTCTCTTCCTTGCCATAACTTTTTATGATTGAAGCTCGCCCGCTGAAATCCTAGGATTGGTTTTTGTTTCCGAAAACCCCGTATGACCAAAGATAGGTCATACGTTAAGAGTTTAGAAATTAGCTGTTTCTATTCGATATGAGTGCCTGTCGATAAGCATATGGTGATTTAGTGGCTTTGGTAGTAATTATTCATGTTTTTTTTTCTACTGAGAAAGTATTAATAAGACTAATAAATTAGACAGAAAAGGCAGGTTGACGAGAGTCTTATCGATATCTGAGCCGAGCAACGTCGGTCGCGTTTAGTACTTGGATGAAGGTCCACCTGACAAGGAAGGTGCGCGTTAAAATGCCCTAACAACTGTAGAGTAGAAGCATTTTCGCAGCTGCAGGCGTCTTTGAATGAGCACGAGATAAGACGTAGATAGCCATCCTTCGGAGAGGACGTTAAGATGGCGGTCCTGAGTTCATAGATGTTGAGCTCGTTGAAAAATCTTACCTCTGAAACAACAGAGGAAATCGGCAAAATTTCCGGTTAGGGGGAGTGTGCTCACCGAGTCGGTGTTTAGCAATGGTCGCAGAAATAGGACAACGTTAAATAAAGCAATGAAAAAAATAGACATTTTTCCGCCAGTGTTTTCAAATTTATATTCCTTCTATGATCATTCTGTATACAGGGTTTTCTATAGGTATTGAAATATATTCCAAGAATACTGATCAAAAGATTTTTTTTTTTATGAGATCCCATCCATTTCGGGGATATTCATCTGTAAAAGGTAGATAAACAGGGGTATTTTAATTGACGGGGTTTATGAAAATCAATATTGAAGCAAAGAAATGGCACTTCACCAAATGATTTTACTGAATTGGGATTATAAAACCGCGACCCATGTTTCGAAATATAATAGCTTCTCTTAAAGTGAAAGTTGATATTTTTCGTTCTGGAGAAATTATATTAAATTAGTGTACTTATGTGTATACGTGTAATGTGAAAAACATCTTGCTCTGACAAGTTATTGGTGAACTAGCCCCAACATAAAATAGCCCAATCATTTCTGTTTAATTTATTTTTCAAAATAGGCAAACTATTGCATCTTCAATGGAGTTTTAACAATTAATCTACTCTCTTCTCATCGAAAAACTAAACCGTTCTCGCTAAAAGTTGGTCTGTAATGAAAAGTGACGAGATTATATTAGCTCAATCCTATGAATGTTTACACTATTCTGATCAATATTTTTGTATTTTTAGTATTTTGTGTGAATACAATTCGTTTTTTTCTATTTGAAAATTCAAATTTCCACCCAAAATAAAGAAATCGGAATCCAAAAATTTTTTTCATACCCGTTTTTATTGAGGAAGGACAATTTTTTGATATGAAATTTGAATAATTTATTTCATAAAACTCCAAAGGAAGTTTATAATTGCCAAACGAAAAAAAAATCTAGGAATATTTTATGTTGGGGTTGGTCCACCACTGACATCTCTGAGAATTATCTGGAAAGTATTAGTCTTACAAAAAAAAATTCAACGAGATATTTTTATAAAGAGGCAGTCAATCATTTCAAAAAACTTTTTGAAGAATCCAAATTTTTTTATGAATTTCGAAAAATATTACTCAGGCAGAGGGTCCAATTTTATAATGCTTTCCTCAAAGCTTGGATCGGTATTTCCATCAATTTTGGAAGTTTTCTCAGTGTCTCCTTCCAATCATGAAATGGTTCGTATTAACGTTACCAATTATTCATCTTGAATTGGCAAAGGATGAATTATGGGTACTGTACTGGGTTTGATAAAAGACCTCACATATACTTTTGGGTGGTTTTGGTATTTGAATATGTTGTAGCTCCTACTAACGCGATAATTAATGAGTACGAAAAATAAACCGTTATGTCCCTAACTGGGATTCTTTTGTCTGACTGCAGTCAGGAGATCTGGATCTAGGGAGGGGCCCAGTAAAAAAAGGTTTACTTTTTCCATATTGGAATCGAACGATATATTAGGAAAAACTAAGTAGATATGTCTTCAATGAAAAATCATCCCTCGCCTCTTCACTAGATAAATTGAGTGCTCAAAGGTGGGGATCATGATCAGCTTCAATTTCAGATATGCCTATATACATGTTTGAAACTTGCGCTAGTGTTGTTAGTTTTTTACTTCTCTTTGCCCATTTGATGAGAAAAAACACGTGTGCATGACAAAAAAAAGCAAAAACTGAAGTGATTTCCCTGAAGTGAAGTGAAAATACTTCAAAGTTCATTCAAACAAGATTACAATGATTTCATTCTTTTTTTTTCATGTCATTTACTAATTATTGCATATCAGATATCTATATGGGATATTTGAGTTGATCTCCATCTACCCAACTCTGAAGTATATCTGCTACTTAAACACTACCAAGAAATGAAAACAAGAATAAATAAATTTGGTTAGATCTATTGAATATTTTTCCTATTCACCAAACATGTTATAAAAATATATAGGATGCTTGATTTTTTCGGTATTATCGGATTAGAAACGCAAAGTGGTTGTACTTCTCTCAAGGTCGGCTGCTAACACTTTGATTATTTCAATATTTTTTGAAAATCACGTCCACATTATTTCTGCCCTACTACTATTTTGGATTTACCTTTTTACATCTCAAATATTCTATATATTTCACGTCCAACCAGCAAAAGATGTAGTCAGAATAATCATGCATTAATTAGTGATAATAATTACAAAATACCGCTTCTTCCGATTTATAAACACAGATTCATTTTTTCATATTCTACCTATTATATCGATGACATTTTTATAAACATTTCCCCCATTCACAATATTTTGAGTTTGTTCAATCATCTTCACATACAGTACTTCTATATTATATTTATTTGACAGAAAACTTCCACAAACACAACAGCCCGAGATTCAGATTTCATTAGAATATATATGAAAAATGATTGATACTACTACTACAGATTGAATACTTGCCTACTGATTGAATTTCTCTACTCAATCAGTAAGTATATGAACATAGTAATATATAATGATAATTATGCAACCCACGCTTTCTTTCATTGAAAACTGAGCGAGACCTAAACACTGAACATTCATCTACAAGATTGCCATGCTTTCTACTAACACACAACTACAAAAAACTACCACTCACCATCGTCGATAAAAATATCACATAAAAAAAGAAATAGGTAATATGAAACTATTTTCAAAAATTTAAATATACTCCTCTGCAACTGACCTGAATCTTAACGAAATGAATAGATAAAATGTTGAGTTAAGGGGGTTAATTTTATGGTTATCAGTCAAATTCAGATAAAAAATCGAATTGACTTCATACAAACATCAATCGTCATCTGGAATACAATGACGATAAAGTTGTTCTTTCTGTTTCCAATCTGGTATATTAATAAAAAAATCATCTGACAGGACTTAATGACCCCATTTGAAAGTTATTATTGTGAAATGTTAATATGTAACAGAATAAGGTTTGAAATTTTCTATCCAGGATGAAAATAAGAATCTGTTTTATTAGCAAAATCTTTTTCTGAGGGTTATTTCGAAAGGCAACGCTCACTATAAGATTTACTAACGAATAAAATATTTCATTCAATTGATCATTGAAGGAATTATTCATGATATAATGTGACAGTTATTAGACAATCTGGATGTATGCGAACTTTCGTTGTATTTCAATGAAAGTGTACTTACAGATGAACTTCAACAACTTTACCAGTGACTTTGATGTTTGTTATGAAGCACAGTTTCGCGTCAAGTTTCTCGCACATAGCAAAATAAAGCAGGCACGTGGCTCGAGGAAACTTTCAGCCAATGAGCGCGCGCTATCCGATTTATTATTGCAAAGGAGCACATTGTCGGCTAGTAGCGCGAAAATCAAACTCTACAAAGAGACAAGAGAATCACACACACTGAAACACCAAAACTAAAAGCTGGCAGCAGCCTGAAACGTGATAAGAGAGCGCATATTCCCACACATGCACACGGCACATTAGAAGAGGGAAGTTAGCAGGAAGGCGCGCACCTGTCATAAGTTCCGCAGGAGGACGTTTTCTTCGAAGGATACCGGGTCCGACTGCTTTCAAAAATATGCCGACTAGCAATGGACGCATAATTCCCGGATCGCTGTTAATGAATCCGATTAGACAAAGCCTAGTAAGAAGCAAGAACGCTTGCGCCTCATTTCCCCTTATGTAAGACTCTCCCCCCTCCATCTTTACTCTTACTGTTTTACCCTTAGACATAAATTAAGGGGCGGCGTATACTTAGAATCACACACGCTCTTCCTACCCTCTCTCTCGACTCGCCGACCACTAATTACTCGAAATAAGGAGAGCTGTAGTAGGCGCTCTCGCTCTGTTTTGCATAAATGCACTAAGAAATCATCCACGCCGCTACGGCTTTCTTTTTAACGAGGACGCCCTTCTTTTCACCCTTCATACACAATCTTTCTTTCCTCTTTTTCTTATTTCGCTAAACAAAACTCAACCCCTTTCCGAACTCCGAGATTTCTTCTCTCTCTACACATTTGCATACTTCATGTGCACCAAACTAACACACTATTCAGGTTTTAATGTTTCAACTTTCACTTCAACATTATCAATTCATTATTTTTTATGAATTGCTTGGACGAAAACAGAGTTTTATTTTCCTTTCCGATTTTTCAACGTTATTTATGGGTTTTATCCACCCGGAATGTTACTGGAAGCCTTTTCAGGACGTTTCAGAAGTCTGTATGGAGCGCGCGCGATTTCAGAGGATGAATTTTAAAGTGGTGAAAATAGAACTTAGTGATTGATTCTACCAAAAAATGTGTCAGCTAGAACAATCATTCGATGGTTTAAATAATGACGCGTTCTTTATGTGTTGGGGCATTGGCAAATGAATGTGAAGTATGTTGAAGATTAATTATAATTGGTTCGTCAACTTTTGCATTATTATTATCTCATTTTTTTACACAAAAATGTTTCAAGCTAATTTACCATTTTTGTATATTCATCAGATTATTTCTAAGAGTTACAAAACCTTAACAATATCATACATGCGCAATGGTCACATTCGTTTAAATCACTCAAATTGCACCAACACTGTTTCGTTTGGCATTTGTGGGGTATTTTCAAAATTTCTGTCGGAACCCAAAAATATCTTAAAATTTTAATTTCACATAATTATAAACTTGTATATTTGATGATATCATTTAGAAATTTGAATTATTGGGTTCTTTCTGCAGTTCTTCCAATTATGTACAGGACAATTAGAGTAATTCCATGATTTCATATCTATCTCTAGTAGCTTATACTATTCTTGAAAATGGCAAAGAAAAACTCATTATATCTTCTTAAATTATCACAATATTTAGGGAATATATCCATACTAAATGATTGACTGACTCATCAAGGTATAAGAAAAATTCAGGAAATAGTCCTTGAATGGTGTAGACTCTCACTAAGAATATCTTAAAATTTCAACCCTAAAGGGGCAAAATGGTGATTTTCAAAATAAATTTTTGTATATTTGACAGTCTGATTGGGATATCAACTTCGTTTTTGATTTGTTAATGTTGCTGAAGTAAATATTCAAAAACATGATGATTTTTTACATTGGATTTTAGAATGTCAGATTTCGGGAAGGAGTAATTCTTGAAAAACATCCTTCTTTGCCTCATTCATCTATATCAATTTCAATTAAACGGTATGAAAATCAAACGACTGTATTAAAATGTAAATTTTCAGTATCTGTCAGATATGATTCAACATACAGTGTTAGTGTTGGCATAATGCCAGAAAAGTAGTTTTTTTGTCACATGTTGCAGAAAAAAATATTTTCAATTAAGAATATATTTTAATATCCTTGACAACTTTTTCATGCAATGATTCCTGGACTTTTGGAGTACTGTATCTGAAGATAAATTTAGATTTTTCAACCTTTGAGAAAACTCCCTGATGTTTCAAAACAAATAAAATAAATGTGGATTTTTTTAAATTTGCACTTGAGTTGGTGAAATGGGATGGTTCTTTTGGAGGCGACTCATTGGAATTTATATTTCTAGTGCAAGGATTCAGTGCCACCCTTTTCAAAAATTCCACCAATTTAGTTTTTTCTATTCAGCTCACGGTGGATTTTTTTATTCTCAAAGTATTGTCCCAACAAATGATCTCAAGATAATTTTTCTGTCGGAAAGAGCGTCCAAGAGAACTCAGTAGTTGGTAAAGTTGGTAATGTGAATGTTTTGTTTCGAATTCTGTTTTTTTTTTCGAATATTGCATTGGTCGATACTGTTTGTTGGTTGTTGATCAATGAGTGTTGCTGTTTTGACTGGAAGACTGAACGACAACCACAACAAACAATTGAAGTTAGAAACTATTTCAGAAAATATTGTTAATGTAGCGCCTATTAAGGAACGCTGAGAAATAGAGGGTAGAGACAAGTGGTAAATTGTGATTTTTTGTAATTCGCGATATCTCGTAATTCAAATATGAACTTGCTTGCGAAAAAGAGAATACCAAATGATGAAAAAATCTCTCCGAAGACCAGCGGACCGAGGAGGGTAGAAGGCTATTTAAAAAAATATCGTTCCTCACGGAAAAAAAAAGATTTGTTAATTCAACCAAATTTATTTGGTCACTCTTATTGGCTTGACTCTACTAAATAAAAAATTAATCCCAGAACACAGGTGTATTCGATTGATGTAATCATTATATTGCGGTGAGGAGAATGGATTTATCAATGCAATGCTAAGATTTTTTTGATTTGACTATATTTTCATCTATCGAAACAATCTCCAACTCATATTGATTGATTATTTGTTTCAACACAAATATAAAATTTATTTGAATCAAACAACAAAGTGGATTGAAGAATATTATATTAGTTGAATTATATGCGTTAGATAGCGGAACTTTCGCACAACCCTGACTCAGATGATGTTATCCAATAGCAAAGCCAACTTATCATTGTGACGTCCGGACTTAAATGTCCGGTGTAGACTCTCATGGCGGGTGTAGGCTCTCATTGCCATTTTTGTCAATTCAGGGATTAACATAATGATTACTGATTCGAATAGATATTGTCAGTGAAAAAATCTGATTTTGTTGAATTGACATTATATTGAATTCATCAATTGGACATAAATACTTGTTTGAATGAATATTTTTGTTAAAGCAATCAGCAAATTTTGTAGATCTGATTATTTGATTCAACAAAATAATTACATGGTTGAAACATTTTTGTCAAAACGAATTATGAATAGAGTTGGTCGAACAAGATATTTGGTTCATGCAAATTCGTTTCAGTTGATTGAAACTTCAAATTTGATCCATAACTAAGAAATAATTTTACTCATTTTGAGATTATATTTTATCTTGCATATACGACACTTTTATTTGTTTGATTCAGATAAATTTTATTTGATTCAACATTTTTTTTCTGTCTTTAACTTCACAATTCATTTGAATGCAACAGAGTGTGGGTGACTTCGGGAAAACGATAGATATGACAATGAATTTTTCGGTCAAGCCTAGTTAGTTCATACAATGCGGCTTTTAATAGTCCGCCCCCCTCCACAATTCGACGTAAAACAATGAAAAAAAAATGTGTTCAATAATATCACCGATACTACTTTTTGAAATGAAAGACATTGTGATTGCCCGATAGATGAAGCGGGGGTAGGGACAAATCAACTTAAAAATTTCAAATAGCATGGGGGGTCAAGTGGCCATCGTTGGAAAGATAACTCAATTCTCTTTCCAACAATCTATTTTGTTATTTTGTTAATACATTTTATCACAATATGCATTTGAAATGTCAAGTATAACAAAATTTAAAATGCATATTGTGAAAAAAAGGAATTGACAAAAAAAAACAAATGGTTGGAAAAATAATTGAATTATCTTCTCAACGATGTGCCACTTGACCCCCTATGCAATTTGAAATTTTTAAGTTGATGTGCCCCCGCGCCATCTATCGAGCAATTACAATGTCTTTTGTTTCATAGAGTAGTATCGGTGATATCATTCAAAATAATTTTGGTCCCGTTGTTCTATGTCGAAGTGAGGGGTGCCGCACTCGCAATTGTGATTCCGTAGAACAACCATAGTTGAAAGTAAAATATAATTATTTTTTCAACGATGTGCAAATCGAGCCTTTCGAAATGTTCAAGTTGATGTGCCTCCAGTGATCTCTGTCTAGTAATTGTAATGTATCTTCTCTCAAAAAGTAGGACCGGTAATACCATTCAATAAATCTCACGTCTCATTGTTTCACAGTAAACCGTTCAAAAGTTACTGAAGTAACTGTACCATTCAGATCCGCACTTATATTTTACATTTCAAATGCATATTGTAAAAAAAACGTTTGAACGAAATAAAAAAAATATAGGATAGTTGGAAAGAGAATTGAATTATCTTTCCAACAATGTGCCACTTAACCCCCCATGTTATTTGAAATTTTCAAGTTGATGCCACCAGCGCTATCTATCGGGCAATCACAATGTCTTTCATTTTAAAAAGTAGTATCGGTGGGGATATCATTCGATACGTTAAAAATATCACAGCCCATGGAAATATTTTCCAGTAATTGAAGGAATCACTAGCTTTATTTGACTGCAACAGGACGAAATAGATTGTGTGATTCGATAATGAATCATGTGGTATAGTGTTTGATAGGCCTTTGATAAAGAACCCCGCACGAAAACATATGGAAATTGGCTCTCGGTCGAATTGGCCGAAATTTTATTATGTTATAGTAGGATGGGTCATTAGAAAAAGTGAGAGTTTGAATGATTTTGTATGTTTAGTTTCCGAAATATAATCGTCCAAAGTTCGTAAAAACGCCGTATTGGGGTAGGATTGACAATGAAAAAACTGTGTTTTTAGTCGAAATAAGACAAAGTAAGGGTGAAAATGTATTGATTGGAACTCATAAACATGTTCAATTATAATATTATTGATGATGGTACATCAGGGCAGAGTCAAAAAAAATGTTTTTCCGGATTTTTTTTCCAGCACTATTTCAAAACCAACAAGTTATATTTCGTTAAGATATCATAGTTTCAGTCTATTGTAGGCGAAAAAATGTGTTTTGTTTCTTGATGACTCTCTCTGTTTGAAATATATATTTTTTTAATTTTCGAGTATACCCCCTATACTGAAAACAATTGACAGATCGTTTTTGATTACAAAAAAAGGAATTAATCGCTGCTGTCCATTGAATAAAATATAGGGTAACATTCTGATGAACTCACGTGTTCAATATTATCTTTCATTTAGATTTTTTTAGGTCATTTACAATGTTTTTATTGAATATCTAGAAAACTCTTCCGTTAATTTGGACCATATTTTACTCACAATATTTTGAAAATGTTGACTATCATATACGATAGTTTTATCAATTTTGTATGTTGCGTTTCTAAGATATGCATTTTTGAAGTTTACGGTATTACGATATATGGGGTAACCTATCGATATAACAAAATTTTATGGAACCTTTCGACACATTCAATTCTGATATAAAATTTTTCGAAATCAATTCTTTCATACTATAAGCAACACAAACCACACTCAACATTAATTTGAAACTCAACAGTATCCACTAAAAAAAAATCGAATTATAAATAACGACTTCTAACATTAATATTATGGAAATTATAATATAGTCCATTTTTTCATTACCGAAATTTTCCCAGAAGAATATTAAAAAAATAAAACAATTGCACGTTGACCCAATTTCGAATGACAGAAATTTTTAGCCTATCTTGCCACTCAATATAATTTTCAGGAAATGTCAGTTGTCCCATTGCTGCCGATGTATACCTATCGAATTGACCGTACCTGTAAATTTTTCAATCCTACGGGGAAGTGAGATAAATTTTGACTTTTCAGAAGTGAATTGTCAAGTGTATGTCAAGTAAATCTGTTGTTCTGGTTCCTAGTCCATTTTACCTTCTAATATAAATTTTTTGTTCCATCGCTTCTAATATACATTTTTTGATCCATCGCTTTTGGCGTGCAGTCTCTTTGAGTGCATTTTCGGTAAATCTTCTGATCGTGCAAATTCTCACGATTCTACGTCAATAATTACGGAAAATTCCAAATTGTGTCACTTCTCATGGAAGGACCCACACACAAATTTCGAATTTTCGAAACTAATTTTTTTTCAGAAAAAAGTGTAGAGGTAGTAAATCTGATATTATGTTACGAACTCCAAGATATTTTCAGCATATTTTGGCTCCTAAAATTATTTTTGGAAAATGTGGGTTGATCCATCGCTTCTGACGAGCAGTGTATGTACATCAATAATCCCCAGTCAGTCATTTATCGCATTTTTGTTACATATTTTGATCATGAGTGATCAATACTGAATTCAATTAGGATAAATAATGTATTATTGAATTTCAATTACAAATATTAGTTGGTTTACATTTTATTCACGGGTTGAGAATATTGAATGAGCTCATCATCAATATACACACTAAATCGTGTTTTCATAATTAATCTCCCGCAAAATCTCTATTCCACAAATATTTGATTAGTTTTGACCAAAACTTATGCGATTTAGGTTATTGAAGCTGTATCCAGATGAAACAAGAATGTATAATGTTTCTTAGTAAGGGTATGGGAATAAAATGGTATTTTTGATTTTTTCTTCAATATGGTACATGAGGTCCTCGTTGAATTCCAAACACATTTCCTCAATAATTTTTTTTTGATATCCTTGTCAATTTGGCCCTCTTGTTTTAAAATTCCTCGCCAAATCTGAGGTCACGTGATATAAGTCTCAACGGATTTTTTAGTTGTACAGACATGCAGAAACGAACCGCCATTAGAGTTTTTCAGAAATTTCAATAACAATTTTTTTTTCCATATGTAGCCAACTTTATGACGGACACTGTATATATATATATATATATATATATACAGCTGTTATTTAACTTCTACCAAACCTTGCTGTTTTGCGGTTCCCAAATTCGATAAAAAAATGATTTTTTTCCCTTTTATATTTTTAACCACTGTAATTCGTTATAAAATGGCATTATACACCTGTCATTCACGGGTGTACAATAAGTCAAATTACACCCTGTATATATGTATATATATATATATATATACAGGGATCTATTATTGTTTCAATATTGATCAGATTAGTGAGCGGGAACTGTCACATTGTCAACCATTTACCATTCGGGAATGCCCACCATTTACCACTCAAGATAAACCATTTGTAAACATCGAAATCGTTTTAGAGCTTTCGGGAAAAACCCAAACAAATAATACCACCATCTATGCCAATACATAGAACTATTTATACGATGCGTTCCATGATCATTGATATTTATGAATGATGGAAATAATGCAAAATATTGACAATACTCTGAACTTTTTCCTCGAGTAACTGAAACTCATACTAGTATTGCATTATTAGGGATAAACGCGAGCTTTTCTATGGCGAACATCCAAAAAGAAGTCTGCTGATCATGCGAGCTACCCAAATATTTAAAAAAACACCGCCGGAGTACTTCTATTCCAACCAAATAGAAGTAAATTAAGCAAACACAGTAATTACTTTTATATTTCATGATATTGAAAATCTCATAGACATGAACACTTCAGTCAATAAACGTCATATATTAATTGCTTTTAAATATAAAAGCTTAATCTGATTCCATTGAAAATATGATCATGATGTACATTAAATCAGATATGGAATGACCTGCGGCTGAAAAACCAACTTTATATTTCATCTTTCAAGATGACAACTTGGAAGGTATTCATGGATAGTGCTGAAAAAATGCGAGGAAAATCACTTAAGGCTTGTTTAAGGAAAATGTTTTATTCTCTCTTATACTTATATCACAAAAAGTTTAAAGAACATTTTCAGCTGTTTTTTTTTCGCAGCGATTGTATTTTTTCTATGGACATTTTCCTGGATGTATTTCATGGTTGTATAACAGAAATAGAATTTCTGAATGATTACAATACACAATGTTTTCTTATAGAAAACCTCCAAAATAGAAACGATGTATTTGCAAATTTTGATATAATAAACCATTAATGAGAAATTTGCAAATATTTCGCCCTAGAGACCAAACAGTATTCCAAATATATTCGCTAAAACACAAGATGAGAATAGTATTCAGAGGAAGCGTTTTTCCAAGAAAGGGTGAATGATTAGTATGTTTTTTCTAGACAATTAAATTATTTAGCACTCTCAATTTGTGGGACCCAAATCACATGAATTAGTACGTTTGTTTTTTCCCCTGTAGGAGTACAATAAATATCAAAGAGTCGATTTCGACCAGTGAAAATATATGATTGAAATCCATTATTATGAACAAAAATCTCCAATGAAATTTAAAAAAATATGTTTTTTCACAATTGTTGTTTATCGATGAACTTATTTTTGAGATTAATTTATAAACAAATCATACCTCTTCAAAGTAGACTAATACCAGCACACACGTTAATTCCTCCTTGAGTTGAAACACTTAACAAATAGTATATCGAATTGAAAATTCACAAAAACTCCACGTACTCGTATGCCGTTACTTTAGTTACTGACCTGTTCGCATCTTCACGTTAACTAATTTTGGATCAGGTTGAGGGTTCCTTACGACACCTTGCTGTGGCCTATTCTTCTAAGAAAGGACCGTAATAAAGGTACCAATTTCTACCTTTTTGTAATTTGTGGGGTGGGTAGAGGGTTTACTGAACCTTGAGTGACTCAGGGGTAGCGTTCTGTATACACTCAATTATCTAATTGAACAAATAGGGATTTTGAGAATTAGATAAATTAGTACACCACCATTTGTGTGGGACAAAAATAAATTATAATCAATAATTGTGCTATTTTTCTGTATATACCTGAAAAAAAACCTTTTAAAATTTTACTAAATTCCATGAGTTTTGATTATTTGATAACGTTGCATTTCCAGATTAACTCGTGATCAAGATGATTTTTGAGCCAGTTTGTGGCCACATTATTTTGCGAAAACCCATAGCTTACGAGAGACAGTGTGGAGAGGAAATATATTTTCTGTTGAAAAGGGAAACATTCTCAATTGAATATTGAATTTGAATATTTGTCTGGGAATTGAAAAATCCACGGTAAAAATTAAGTTACTGTTTGTGAATATCTAACAGAAAACAACTACTTCCCCGGCTAAAGCCACGCTGGAAATCAAACTGATAGATATTGAAAAAGGACCCTCACTCAAAAGATAAAATCTCAAAGTGAAAGTTTTCATTTTCATTCAGATAGTTATTTGGTTTTCTATTCCAGTTTTAATTAGGAACTCATATAAATGAATAAGGCAAAGAAAAATGTTTTTCAAAAGAGAGTACTTACCAGAATTCATTTGTAACATTGATGACACACTGAAATTTCAGAGTGTCACTCCAAAAGAAATGGTACTAACATTTTTCCATCTTTTCAAAGTGATATTGCTTCTAGAAAATTTGTTTTCCATTCCTGATGATCATGGAAGCGTGAAATAGATTTTCGTCGACAAAAATGTATTGAAAACTTAGTGAATGCGAGCCTCTCTTGCATCAATGTTACAAATGAATTCTGGTGAGTACTCTCTTTCGAAAAACATTCTTATGTGCCTCATTCATCTATATGAGTTCCTAATTAAGACTGGAATAGAAAATCAAACAACTATTTGAATGAAAATGAAAATTTTCAGTTTTCGATTTTTTCTTTCGAGTAAGTGTCCTTTTTCAATATCTATCAGATGTAGTTCGATGTCCAGCGTGGCTTTAGCCGGAGAAGTAGTTGCTTTCTGTCAGATATTCACAAACAATAATTTAATTTTTATCGTGGATTTTTCAATTCACAGAAAAATATTTCTATTCAATATTCAATACCCCACAAGAGGTTATCTTGAACGATGGAAGATAGTGACTAAAGTGTATCTTTCAGTCGCAGATGATTCCACATCTGTTCTTATGAACATCCTGTTCATATTTTCAAACAAATCAATATATTTTCTAGATTTTATTTCCACTGTACCATTTGGAATCCATATTCGTAAATGAAATCATGTTTTTTCGCAATGAAGAGAGTCTAATCACGATTTGGCATATTCATGTCATTTCGATCTTTCAATACAGCTTTTTCAAATATTTTGAATAATCGAATGATATATATTTGCAGAATATGTTTTTTTGATATGGTGGATTTCAACCCCCAAATAAAGTAATTTGCTTATATGAAAGAAGAAATTTTTTCGAAAAAGTTATTTTTGATGATTCAGAATATATCAAAATATAAAATTATAATAATTTCAAACTTTGAAGGGCTGCAATTCTTCAAGTAAGTAAGCAGATAAAAACCAATGAGCTTTATTCATTATAAATAGAAAAATAAATATATGAAAATGTCAGTCAATTGTTGATCATATTGTGGCTCTAATATTTTTGGATTTTTTTTCTGTATTAAGAAAACATTTGATAAACTGATAGTTTTGGTCGTAAAATTCCACTTTCCAAAATAACAAAAGAAATGAGAGTTACTGTTGATCAAACACATTCTCTTCCATGTCCGATTCCCTACTTTGCTTCCAGGACCACAGTACCTTGTATGTGGCATGCCCAGCAGTAAATGGGTAATTATTCTCGAAAATTGAAAATAATATAAGAAATAGTTGTGTCTGCTGTGGCAAATCGGATTTAGCTCATTCATGGAAACCTATAGGCGTCAATACCCAAAACCTAGAACTATAAAATATCACTAATTTCAACCGCCACTTCAACTCTAATATCTTGCGTTCATAATTTCCATTTTTAACTGATCTGGGGTTTTATTATCGAACCAAACCTAACATTTTTGGAAAATGATGATGTATGTGGTGAAGCAAGAGCCATTCATGTTCGTAAACGAATAAGGTTTGAAAATAGTAGTCCTCTTCGGAATATATATATATTCGGGCGTACTCTTTGTAGCACCGTGTTAATTGTATATAAAGTTCAAAGGATTCATGATACTAGCTTTTTTAATTTTTTTCTATTTGTGGGAGCTATATTTTACCACCTCACAAGATATTCTCCCCTCTGTGTGTGTGTGTCTCCTCGCCCAACCCTAGATCCGGCTTTAGAAATGTTTTCATCCTTCATGACGTTCTACTTGATCAATGTTCACCACTGATTTGATCAATGGCGAAGAAGATGCTCCTCCAAAGCACTCTCATGTGAAAGAGCTCGCTACGGGAAAATTCAAAAACTATTTTTCCAGAAGGCTGACTGAGAATATTTTTCCAACTAGTTGATTAGTACAGCTGCCATTTCCAAAGTAGAAAGAATCATATTAGTGTTTGGTCTTAATTCAAAATATATGTTGCTCTCCTTATTCGTGAATTTTTCGTATTTCTGATGTTGACAAGAAGGAGAAAACTCTACGTAATAGCTGATATAGTTTTATACACCTTACTGCATCAGCTACCAACGATAAGAAGTACTGTCATTTGTAGCTGCCGTTTTCCTCATGAAAAATGCGATTAATTTCAAATATTAATTTTTGTTCAAATTCTCCTTTTCGAGAATAATAGTTTAAAGCATTGCGCCAATGAGGTGTCACATTTTTGCTTCCACATTATCTCTGGTCTACCTATCGATTTTTATAAGCTTTCCTGGACAAATCAGCATTCATACACTCTTTTTGGCTTTATCAAAATCTACCGTGCTCAACAATTTCTGACAAACTGCCAAAATGATAAACTAGCACTCCACAATTTTGTCTTATTGCATAGCCACCAAATACTTGATTTTCAATCGAAATGGAAATATGTTCCAATATAGTTCTTTTTGACTTAGTTGAAGGGCCCAAACGTCCAAGGAAACCGATGGTGCGGCCAGTCGGAAAGGTAGATTTCAGAATTTAATTATATCATTAATCAAGCTAACGAATCATGTGTCTCTCTGAACTCTTTCAATATTTTATGTAATCTGGCTCAAATAAAAAAACAGAAATTATTTTTTTGTATAACCATAAACTTTTCAATCAAAAGTTGGTGAAGGATTCATATCTCCCTAAATTATTCCTAATATTTCTATGTAATCTGACTCAAATCAAAAGAAAGAAGTATAACCAGCACACAAGAATATACTAACCTGGGTTTCGTTTCGATAATAATAATATCTAATATTCAACTATGAAATCCAGAAATGTCAAAATGATGTCTGTTCGTCAGCGGAAGGAAAACTCAAATAGTATCTGTTTGACACGAGCCCATAAACTTCAAATGAAAGGAGGATACAGGATGTACAAAATTATTAATTCTCATGAATGGTTATTACAATGATTTTTTATTTTTAGATTTGTCTGTACATCTTAAAGAATGAATAAGGAAAAAGAAAGTTGTAGAGCTCAAGTTCTATCAAAAGACCTATAGTTGGCCAAAGTTGGTATAAAAATGAAAGATTGAGGTTTTTTAAAATATTTCAACAGACATTTTCAAACTTTTGGCCGATAAGGCCAATCTTCGAACTTATCCGAACTTATCATTTGAACTGATGGTATTTTTGGGTTCTGGAGTCCATAATCGGAACAGATATATCAAATTTGAATGAAAGTCCAATAGGTAGTATTTATATTGGAATCTACCTAAAAAATCATAGCAGTGCAAAGTATCTTGATCTTCCCACAAAGTTTTTGCCTCGGCACTAGAAGGTAGATAAAATAACTCTGATCCAGTCGGCAGAACAGATCATCTGAGTAGCTGAATGCCATTGCCTGTTGTCATTATAGGCCAATCAATAGAGATTTTCTGCTTGTTATGAACATTTGAAAGTTTTATTTTTATTTTTATTGTTTTTGACTTGTAACTTGAAAACTATTAAAGCAATCTTAATACTCTCAATGGACGAATTGTAGAGAATCTAGATGAAAAAACAAGTCCTAGCAAAACTCGATCGGATCATTAGTAATGGCGAAAAACCGGAAAAAATCAGCTTTTTCTAAAAAAAAATATAACTTCTCCCTCTTTTTGAGTTGTGGTGCAAACTTTCCACGATATAGTAGTGATTAACATGTTCTTTGTGTGTCAAAATCTCAGGTGCTGTCGGATCATTAGTTACGGCAATTTTTTTATGCACTTTATTGCAGCAGACCTGGTGGTCCGATCCCAATTTTTAAAAAGATTTCGAGAGTAGAAGTATAGTACTGCAAAACATTTACTATCATTTTGCGATAAAATTCTGCAAAACAGGTGAAAAACATGACCGAAAATGGGCGAGTGCGTGAAAGCGGCTGAGTAGTGGGGGTAGAGCAGCAGGCGCGAGGAAGCGTATGTATTCGCTATGTGCGAAGTGCTTGGTGTGGACAGTCAAATTGATCGCAGCGTGGGCTGTGGCTGAAGTGTTAAACAATATCGGGACTGTCAAATTTGTTTTGATAAATATTTCTCCACGTGAATTTACCTTAAATTCTTACAAATATAATAAATTGCTCTCAGATATCGACAATGTTTCATATTTTTCCACTTGATTTCAATAGAAATTATCAAAACATGGCTTGTCATCTAACTGTCAAATATTTCCCAAGTCACGAAATGTGGCGTTCGCCACTGTCGTGGACATAGCTAATAGTAGTACAAGCGCGCTGCGCCCGTTATGAATCTGCTGCTCTACCCTCCTCCTCAGCCGCTTTCATGCACTGGCCCGATTTCGGTCATGTTTGCAAGTATTTTTCACCTATTTCGCAGCATTTTAATGCAAAATTAGAATAGTCGTTGTTATACTTCAACTCTGAAATTTTTTTTCAGAAAAATTGAAATCGGACTACATATGACGCATCCAGGTCTACTGCAATAAAGTGCTTTAAAAAAATCAAATTGCAATTATGCCAAAACTCATAATCCAACAGTGCCTGAATTTTTTGCACATAAAGTTCATATCAATCACTACTATGTCGTGGAGAGCCTGCTTCAGAACTTGTAAAATAGTGGTGTTAGGAATTTTTAAAAATCGCAGATTTTTTATCGGTTTTTCTCCGTTACTAATAAACCGATCGAGTTGTGCTAGGGCTCATTTTCTTTGCAATTTGAGAGTATCGAGATTGCTTCATCAGTTTCCAAATCCAAATCCAAATCCAAAAATATTTATTTCTTATCACAGTCAATTACATAAAACGCTTAACTACTATGTACACTTAATAAAATATCACAGTCTCTTCCTTTGTCCTCTTCCATGGTAGGGGGGAAGTGGGAGAGGGGAAGGGATTTTGCTCGTAGTTAGGGGAGGTTTAGGCCGTTTTTCTTGCCCTTCCGAGGGGGCGAAGAATTGGCCCTTGCTGCTGTTAGCAGGCGAGCTTTCATTGACATACTAGCACATGTTTTTTGCGACACTTGATCGTTGAAGGCGCCTCCTGCTCAAGAGCTTATGCGCCTATTTCGGCACTATTATTTCGAAAATTCTTTGTGCCTAGTTGTTTCATATATTGGTGCTATCATTACCCTCTGGGAAAGTTTACAAAAACCCAGTTCCAAAAAATTATGCTCAAGATGCGTAATTATCTTATTTCAGATTTACAGAAATTCCGAGTGGCTTGTCGTTCTTGCTTTTGTGTTGGGGTTATTTCAATGTCTTTACTATGCATCTGGCTCTAGTATCTCATTGTAGAGCTCTAGGGCATCAAAGATTACCCCATGCTTCCTTCTATTGTTGACTCTTACATTCGTAATTTCCGCCGTGAGCGGACTTCCAGGGATATGGTGCCTATAAAATTTGTCGGAAATTTTAATTATGTATTCTGACAATTTTCCTACTTTGACTAGCCCGCGCAGGTCATCCAGTCGGGTGTACCTACTACTATTTGTAGCTATACGAAGTGCTTTATTCTGCAGTCTCTCGAATCTCAGTATTTGAGTTTTTGACAGACTGCAGAATATTGGACAGGCGTACGTCATCGCCGGTCTTATGATTTGCTTATAAATTCGTATCTTGTTGTCAAGCGAGAGGCTGGAGTTGCGTGCAATGAGGGGGTAAGTCCGCTTAATTGCGGCTGCCCCCCTCTGCAACGCCAGCGCTATATGTTTTTGCAAATTCATACGCGTGTCCAATTGCACTCCCAGATATCTCACTGAGGGCTTCCCAATCACTCTGTTGTTTTCAATCCCCAATTTCCCAAGGATCTTCACGTTAGTTCGTTTCCTTGTGAAATTAATGACCTCCGTCTTATTAGGATTCAACTTAATCTTGTTGTTCCCCATATACGGTATGACCAACCGATCCAGATGAATTTGGAGCTGCCTGGCTGCCCCTTCGCTATGAAACGTGTGGGCATAGATCGCGGTGTCATCCACGAACATAGCCGTACTCGTTTGAGCGAAGGTCGGAAAGTCATGTGCATACAACGAATACAAGATCGGTCATAGCGAAGACCCCTGTGGGACCCCCGCACCGATTGCATGCTCCGGCGAGCTAGTTCCGTTTACATTAACCCTGAAAGTCCGCCCAGTTAGGTACGATTCCAGAATTTTGATGAGGTAGAAAGGCATGCGTGCCTCCGACATTTTAGTTATCAACTCCCCTGTCCAGATGGTATCAAAAGCTTTTTGTGTATCATCAGTTTCCAAGTTACAAGTCAAAAATGATAAAAAAAATGCTTTTAAATATAACAAATTAAGCAATGACATTTGGGAGTGGGAAACATAACAGGATATGATGGCATAGTCGGTTTCCTGGTAGTATTTTTGTCAGGAGAAAATCTCTATTGATTGGTCTATTATTGGAATAAACGTGATTGAATGTGAATATTGCGAACAACTTGGATAGATATGTTAGCCTGTGTTCCTTTTGTTAAGCAATTAGGATGTGTTCCTTTTTTACGATAAGTACATATAGAGATTGGGTTACATGTACGAGGTACAAATTGAAGAGGTGTAACGCCACACCGCTTTATACTTCCTTTGGCGTTATCCGCAGTCCAAAAAAAATTTCATACCAAGTAGGTATCTATGAGTTATATGTCCTTGCTAGTTATCTATACATATATAATTACATATCCTGACTGACATACGATCAAAGACCAGACCAAACCGCTAGACATAGAAAGGTTTTCTTGATATTTCATCTCGGAGGGGTGGAGTAGGGGGTGAACATTAGGGGAAAAATTTAATGGGAGTAGTTTTGATGTTAGAGTCATGGAAATTGGTATTTGGGCTCTTCTTTTCAAATAATGAAACATGTATACCAAGGTTTTTGAGAATTCAGCCCTAAATGTGGTCAAATAGGGGTTGAAAATTTGTATAAGAAGATCGTTAATTTTCAAGTAAGGGGTCATAAATATTGGTATTGAAGATCTTTAAATTTTTACTGTTTTTAAAATTCAACCCTCAAAGTGGTGAAATGGAGGGTGAAAGTTTGCTGGGGGTTTCGTTAGTTTTGAAGTCAGAATCATGGAAATTGGTATTTGGTATTCCAGGATTTTTTAAATTTAACCTGAAGGGTGTTAAATGGGGGTGAAAATTTGTTATAAGAGTACCGTTAGTTTTTAAGTTGGGGTCATGAATATTGTTATTCGAAATCTTTGTTACAAATAATGAAGTACGTGTTTTCGAAAATGCAACCCCTAAAGAGGTGAAAGTTTGTATGGGGGTTTCGTTGGATTTTAAGTTTTTTTTTGGTAGGTGGAGGAAATCCATGAGGGACAAAGTGTGGGACTCCCTGACACAGGTTCACCCACTCAAACCTCCACCCTATAGGCTCTTTAGGCTGTGGCCTCCGACGAGACTTGAGCCCTCTGGCCCATTGCATCTTACCTGGTTTCCGATTAGGTGCCGCTTCGAGTTCCCGCCTAGCTACTGCGAGTACTTCCGTGTCTACCTTGAGGTGCTGAAGGTCCATCTGGCGGCCCCTATCGTTTGTTCACCACCCTGAAGAGTCCTCTTCCGATCTCGTCTCGGAGAACGCTCGGAATCATAACCTCTTCAGTGTCCTGAAAGAAATCGAGAAGGCCAAGAGTTGTCCCCATTCCCTTTCGGTGATTTTTCCCTTCTACAGCACCCATTCAGCAATTTCGTGCCTGCACAATCTTGTACATGTCCTTTGCTGGATGTGTGCTGTACGGTCTTGGTTCACCAATTGGTTGTTCGAAAACTGACTGTCTTCTGCGGTCCAAAGCGCCGCAGTTGCACAGTATGTGTGATACTGATTCTGGTTCCTTGCTGCATAGTCTGCATATAAGGTCGCCATTAACCAGTCCAATTTCATTAAGGTGCTTTTTTACTGGCGCATCTCCAGAGCCCCGTAATAATTTTTAGCTGTTCCCTGTTTGAGGCCTACAAGTCTGCTGTTTTTTTCAGACACGGGCCTCTGATGTATTCTTTTTTTTTATTGAAAAAACCACGAATTTCTGTTTATTTTACTCAATCCTAAAGAGGATGAAATGGGGGTTGCAACTTTGTATAGGAGTACCGTTAGTTTTTAAGCTAGGGTCATAAATATTGATATTTGAGGTCATTGTTACAAATAAAGCAAACCGTGTGTTTCAGTGTTCAGTGGAAATTCAACCCATAAAGGGGTGAGAGTTTGTTCGGGGGTTCCGTTCGTTCTAGAGTTGTATTGTAATTGGTATTTGAGATAACGGAATAATGAAAAACAGAATAACGGGAAATGGGAAACGGGATGATGGGATAACGGGATAACGGAACAACGGGTAACGGGAAGCAGGCAAAGCCACAGGCATGAGACAGTTCTACATAAAAATCATTAATAAGATACGCTTTTGAAAGATGGGGGAGGCGAGGCGTGGACAGGACGCGAAGAGGTGATATACTAGGAATTTTTCAAGAAGCGTTTGACATGATTACAGTGTTCGAAAGACTTTCAAAAACTCTGTTTTCATATAGTTTCAGCTCAAATAGTTTCTGAAAGATCTGGGGGATTGGCAATATATTCGGTGATTCTGACCAAAAAGTGGTTCAAAATCATTCACCATTAGCCATCTCAAATGATATTGAGAAAAAGGTGATATTTCAACTTCCTACTTCAAACAGTCTCTGAGGAACGACTCTGACAAATATTCGGAAACGGACACGTGCGCAAAATTAAAAAACTCTGCTGATACTGACTCGAACAAAAACATGATTTTTCTATTGTCAACTCAACTTTCTGAAATAAACATCATATAAAGTATATCGCAAAATATTTTTTCTATGTACCTACTGGGATGCCGAATAAACTGAACTCTTCAATTATAATTTAATATCTCAAAGATCATTATTCGGTCCATCCTGGGAAGGAAGCGGTATAGATAAACAATTTTGAAACCAGTGTGTTTAGGAAGTATTTGTTTAACCGTAATCCAACATGTATATATTTGTGGCTTCCAAAATAGATAACTTTTATTTTCCGAGTATGGAGATTCAAAAGCGAGTGGTAATCAAAGCCGTGTCTTCGGAAATCCGGCCTCAAAATGTATTTACCATCTGTTCAATGATAAATTGTTGTGTTGTCATGTTTCAAGAATACTTCTCCATTGGGAAACTATTATCACTCTTCAAATTACCGATTGGTGATTCTCCGCTGTACAACGCTGTACATAAGATTCCACAGGTGAAAAATATAAGCCTAGCATAATTATTGTTTTGAATTCCCAGTATGCAATATATTTAGATATCAGTTCAGCAGGACTTTCAGGATCATAGCCTCTTCACTTTGTTCAAATAGCTTGTAAAACTTATTCATCTTCCAAAAGCGTATCTTATGAATGATTTTTATGTAGAACTATCTTATGCCTGTGGCTTTGCCCGCTTCCCGTTACCCCGTTGTTCCGTTATCCCGTTATTCCATCATCGCGTTTCTTATTTTCTGTTTCCCATTATTCCGTTTTTCATTATCCCGTTATCTCAAATACCAATTACAATACAACTTCAGAACTAACGGAACCCCCGTACAAACTCTCCCCTTTCTGAAATAAGCACTATTCAGTTTGCTCACAGTTGTGCAAAATAGGCGGCGCGCCTTTTTCACAAGCTTTTATTTAACTTGCTTTGTTCGTATGTCATTCTGTCATTCTTTCCGGTTCAAAATTTGTAATCCATTTCTGGAGAACATGCCGACATCCGATTGAGTTGAAATTTGGCAGGTGTTCATAATTCCGGTGACAATGCATCATGTAATTTTTGTTAGATAAAAAAACCTAATGGCGACGAGTTTTGTGATTATGCTACGATTCGATTCAAAATTGGTATATGGGAGTTTTCGGGGACGGAGATCGTGAATTTTTTGTCATAATTCAAAAATCAAAGATGGCAGCTCCAAGATGGCGGACAAAGTTTGTGATTACGGTCCGATTCGATTCAAAATTGGTATGTGGGGGTCAGAAATAATGAATTTTTTGTCAAAATTCATAAATTCGGAATAGCGGCTCCAAAATGGCGGAGGAGTTTTGTGATTATGGTCCAATTATATTCAAAACATGTATGTGAGGGTTTTCAGAGTCGGATATTGTGAATTTTTTGTCAAAATTTATGGAATTGAAATGGCACTCTCATGGAATTATTGTTATAGAAAAAACAAAATGGCGTTCCAAGATGGCGGACGAAATTTAGGTTTATGGTCCGATTCGATTCAAAATTGGTACGTGGGGATACTCAGATTATTAATTTTTCTTCAAAATTGATAAAATTAAAATGCGGCTCCAAGATGGCCGATGATCTCTGTGTTTATGGCCTTTTAAAAATTGATTTTTTAAAAAAACAGTTTTGTAATTATGGCAATTTGATTCAAAATTGGTATGTCCGGTTTTTTGGGTCGGAGATTATGAATTTAGTCGAAGATTATTGAATTTTAGTTAAAATTCATAAATTGAAGATTGCTGACGAGTTAATTTTTAGATGGTCTCCTCATTGAAGGACTAGATACCTCAGAACTTACAGGGAAAAGGTCCCATGATAACAATGCTTCAACAAAAAGGCATAGATTAAGGCGTACTAAGAAGCACAAAATGAAATAATCAATATAAAACCTTTTTAAAGACAAGATTTTATTCAAATGCACCGAAGAGTAAATAATAATTGCTTTGGATGTGTGACGTAGGTCATTCCGTGAGTTATAGATTCAAAAGCTTGTCGCTTTGTATTCGAACTGAAAACTACGCGCGACAAGCTTTTGAATCTATAACTCACGGAATAACCTAAGTCACACATCCAAAGCAATTATTTTTAAATTTTTAGTGCATTTGAATAAAAGGTTTTTTATTGAAAATAAATTAATTCAACGCATGACATGACGAGTGATTAGCGACAGCCTTTGGGATTTCACTTCTAGTTCCTTTTCTCGTTTACTTACATTTTAATTAATATACGACTAAGTTCTACTTCACAACTGACAATTACACGAGTACACAATTATTTTTCAGAATGGCTAACTTCATATATGTTCAGTGAATTACAAAATGAGGAATTTTCCAACAGGATGTAAAACCCGTGAAAATGGGTGATTTCAGATTTACAATGATAACCTACATGAAAGTTGCAAAATGAAATATATTTTCGTTGTTGATGTAGGAAGAACTCTTGCAAGACGATCTTGATGTTGTGCCCTTTGATAATGGTGTGGATGAATTTTTTTTTTTTCGTCTATATCAACCACACTTTGATATGTGCCATTCTAACTCGACTCGCTAAAGACCTATTGCTTGTGGACAGAGTTTAGGATTGTTCCTTCTATTTCAGTCATTTTGGGTACAGATAGACTATCCGTTGCACGTTTGAACAACCCGTATTATGATACTCCAGAAGTAAATTCACAAACATGATAGGGTTCGATTATTCTTAAACGAAAGCGTGTCTAACCTATCTCAGTTATGATTTGAGGATAGACTTTAATTGGACGAGTAGTTGAATAATATTCTCAGATATTGGCGAACTATATGTCTTTTGATATAGCTTTCTAAACCTTATAATTTTATTTGATGAGTTTTTTTGCCAGATGTACACAAATACTATCGATGTATTTATGAGTGCACTTATTTGACAACCGATATATGTTCTCAATTGAGACTGGATAAGGAATACAAGTTATTTCATGAAAGAAAGTATGTAAATAATCTCTTCTCCTTAATTTTTTAATTTCTATGCAGATATAGTGAAATCAGATATGGCTAAATATCAAATGATGAGTTTTGGCCGGGGGAGTAATTGTTTTTTTATCAGAAAAACAGGTGTTTGTCTTAAACACGTGGTTGAAGTGAGATTATTTTCAACGGTTATTTGATCGTGCATTTCCAGCCGATGGCGAGCATGGGTTGAGGTATTTTCCCATAGTCATTATCCTTCCGAATATAAAATATATCTTTCAATTGATGAACATTGAGAGCGTGGATTTGAATGAACTCCGATGTTATATTGAAAGAATAAGCAAAACAAGATTGACATGTGCCCCAAGTGTTCCGTACCATGTACTATTCGATTTACTTGATTTCATGGCTCTTATGAGTTACGAGTTTGTTTGTTCTCTTCAATGGCTAAATATCCAAAATTTTTGTAATTATTACTTGGATGGACTCTAATACCGGGATTCACATGTGAAAGACAGGGGCGCAATTCACTGGGCTAGCACCTATCTCATTTCTAGACAGCTGTCACTTAAACCCACGTTGACTGTCGCCTCTTTTGATCTTCTTCTGATCTTCCGTTCGGCGACGGAGAATGTTTACGAGTAGTAAACATTATTTTCCGTTCCGTTACTTCGCATATTCGCTCGTGTAAGCGAAGTGAGTTTTTGATTTGCTCCTTATAGAAACAGCTTCTGCAATTGAAAATGGTTATAACCTATAACCAATTCCGAATCGATATATTTCGTTTAAAAAAATTGAATTTGTGAATTTTATGAAATAAAATTATGGCTTTTATTTTTCAGTTTTCCTCTCATCCCGTGTTATAAGATACAGTAATAGGTTACAGGGCGAACTCTCGAGAATGTAACATTTTCTTTTTATTATTAGTAATGTTGTGTTAGAGCCCCAATATATAGTAACCACTATAAATTACATTTGATTCAATATAATTGTTGAATATATTTCACGAAAGTCATTGAACTACTTGTATGTTTTTTCCCAATTTCTTTATTTTCCATATAACTACAACAATAACTTCAGCTAACTTGCTTTCCAAACTGATTGCAATCTAATCACTATCTGATGTAGAAGAAAGGTACATAATCTAACCTAACTTCAAGTCAATTATATCATATAGTCCAATCAACAAGTTCGAAATGGTGTTAATTACTGATGAAGCTCCTAAAAATATGAGCGATAGCTCATAGGATTCGGAATGACGTAGAAAAATGTATTTCGATTATTTACAGCACATAAAAAATGCAATTTTATTTACAAATTAAGAGGAAATTTTTCGCTAATAATCAAGAAATAATAATTATTTAGAAATTAAAAAGAAATTCTAAAGAGGAGAAAATTTCCATAAAAAAGTTCAACTTCCGAACTCTATCTATTATTTATAATTTTAATTTAACCTGAAAATTTGTCCGCGCGGCAGTTATGGAATGGGCGCACTGAAAACTGTATACCACATAAAATATTTTTTTATAGTATTAAATATCAATTTAAACATTTGAAGGAATATGCTGTCATCTAAACACTGAAAGAATAAAGTTCCGTTGGAAAGAAATTCTTATGTTGATTTTTCAAAAAGTTATAGAGTTGTTAACTAACAATTTTTTTCCGACCTATGTTGTCCAAATGGCGCATAAAAGTTTAAATAATTGACTTATAATTTTTTTGCTTCTTGGAGCCTCCCTTATATATATATATAATATATATATATATATATATATATATATATATATATACATTTTTAATTAATTAAAATTAAAAATTATGTATTTTTTTTTTACAATTTAGGGAATTTTTAAAAATTTTAAAAAAATAATTTAAAAAAAAAAGTTTTTATTTTTTTATAAAATATATTAAAAAAAAACTTCAAAACATGTTTTTATTGTTTAAAATCGTTCCATTGTTTGAATAATAGTTAAAAAATAATTTTTTTCTTTGAAAATCATAAATGGGATTCTCTATAGGGAAAAAAAAAAAAAAATATCAATAATTTCATGTTATTGATTACAATTTTTATAAACAAATCTAATTTTTTTTTCAAAATATTGAAATTACAGAAACAGCCATATTTAACAAACTTCGGTATCGTGTAATATTGGAAAGTGTTATAAAAGATTTAATTTTTTTTCAGTGTTTTGTTACATATGGCTGTTTCTGTAATTCTGATCCTAATGCCATTGATAGATGCGAAAACAATAACTCAACATTTGTTTGAAAAAAAATTAACATCATATTTTGAATATTTTATTAATTTTTAACTTTAAACAATTATAATAAACAAAATAAAAAACGTTTTCTACGTGATCTTCCTAAGTATATATATATATATATATAGAGTAAAACTAATAGTAGGGTCTGCAGCAATGTAAAAGAAAACTCTTTGAAGTTTTTCCAAGCTTTCGGAATCGTTTATTCCATCATCAGGGAGACTACAAATGGAAAAAATTGTGCATATAAGAACTGTAGGAAACAAATTATATGAGTACTTACATCTATCTTGAGGATGTTTACATATAAGTACATAATGGTATATAAGATACATTATTAATAGAAAATGACTTCTAGCTTTTGGATAATTAATTTCAAATTACATTCCTGAATGAAAAGACAAATTCTTGTACATAGAAACAACATTCAGATATTCATTCTCGGAATTGACAGTGACTAATCTGACAATGACACTTCTCATCGTAGAACAATTCAAATTCAGTTTAGGTTAGAATCACCACGTTCAGAAACTCTGACTTCTTGGTGTTTTATGTCGAGTGAAAGTAAAAAAGAATAAATTTCACTCAGATGGTTTATATCTGTTTTTATTGATGGAGTCATTCTCTTGATAGATAAAAGCCATTTCTAAGAAAGACCTTTTTGAAAGATGTGATTCTCTTGCAAGAACAGTTGTTGAAAGGTAGTTCATTTGGTGGTCACAATCATTGACATGTTTAGCTAAAGCACATCTCTCAGGATGTAGTCTACTATCACTCTTATGAGAAATGATTCTATCCTTCAATAATCTTTTTGTTTGGCCAATATAATTCTTATCGCAATCATGACAAGGGATACTATAAATAACATTAGTAAGTGATAAAAGAGGAATTTTGTCTTTTACTTTTGAATATATTTGTCTTATTGTAGTGACTGTAAGTACTCATATAATTTGTTTCCTACAGTTCTTATATGCACAATTTTTTCCATTTGTAGTCTCCCTGATGATGGAATAAACGATTCCGAAAGCTTGGAAAAACTTCAAAGAGTTTTCTTTTACATTGCTGCAGACCCTACTATTAGTTTTACTCTTAACTAGTCAGCGACTACCCTCCTTTCATATATATATATATATATATATATATATATATATATTTATATATAAAAGACTCAAGCAAAAAAATTTTTTAGTTAACAATTGCATAACTTTTTGAAAAATCAACATAAGAATTTATTTCCAACGAAACTTATTCTTTTGTGTTGTGTTGAGTTGACAGGATCATTTTTCAAATATTTAAATTGATATTTAATACTATAAAAAAATTATTTCATTTAGTATACTGTTTTCAGCGGCGGTGCCGCGCGGAGCCCAATTTTCGGCGTTAAATTAAAATGATAAATAATAGAGATAGAGTTCCGGGAATTCTTGATTATCAATAGTTTTTGAATTATTAGCGAAAAACTAAATACTTTTTTTTTCTTTTAATTTGTTACTAACAATTGCAATTTTTTATGTGCTGTAAAATCATCGAAATACATTTTTCTACACGTCATTCCGGATCCAATGAGCTATCGCTCATATTTTTAGGAGCTTTATCAATAATTAACACCATTTTGAAGTTGTTGATCAGACTAATAAGCATTCTACACTGTTTTCTTCTGTGATAACCTATCGCATCACTGCATCCTTTATTACTAATTTTCGATCCATCAATTGGATTCTGTCCCATCTAGAAAGAAGGTTGAAGAAGTCTTACTTAAAAAAACGATTCGATTCTTGTTTCCTCTAAACGACAAGTATCACCCAAATGTTAATCAACGATTCCATTTGATCCATCGTGTATATTTTTTATTATGCTATTCAAATTTCGATACAACCTGAACCGCACTACTTATGTAGATACCTATAAATAAATTAGCTAGAGACTGTAAAACTAGTTGGAAACATTAGACATATAATGCTAAGAATAATAAGCGCTCCCATTAATATTCAAATGAATAGGTATATGCCCCTTTCTTAGACGATAACGGGTATTTAACTTAATGATATGATGTATTTGTTTGTGATATTAAAAATGTATTAATTAATTATTCAAGTAGAAATTGATTGCTGTAGATAACGACTTGACATTACGAAGTATTTTCTTCGAGTATTATATCCCCATCAATACATCAATTGATGTATTGGAGCAACTTTTATAATGAGTAAGTCATCCCCATGATGGAAAATAGAAATGATCATATAATTTTTTTCGAAATGTTGTTCATGATTCGAATGAATATTTTCGAATTATCGTTACATGTTCTGATGATTTTCCAAGGCAAATAATAATCAATAAAAAAATACTGGGTGACCACAGTTTTGAATTTGGGATATTGCTTAGTGCTCATACACCTCCGGAATTCATCGGTTTAATTCCTCGTACTTTCCTGAAAAAGTTTTTTTTTGAAATTAAAAGTCGGGTAAAAATATAACAAAGAAATACAATCAATTGTTCAGTTGAACAAGGTCGGCGAGAATATAACTCAAATCATAGTCGAAGGTAATTTCAAAACTGGAATATGATTTATTCCTTTGATTCTTTTTTGACATTTCTAGAAACCAATGAAAACTTTCAATTCAAATCATTCATGTACGTTTTGGCCAATCAAAATATTATTATAGTGAGAATAATCTACCTAGAATAATAATTTGAGGTATTTTGTGTTTATTCTTTGACCTATATTTTTAATTTGACGTCTGCCATCAATTCGCATGGAAAGTGAGAAATGAATCAAAACCGGTTTAGTTATTATATGATTTTGCGAGAAAGTGTGTTGTGATCAAAAATTCAAAAAATAATCTACAGAATACCACAGTTCGATGAAGTAGAAAATAATTCTCCAGATTTCTTTCCCAAACTTGTTGCCATTTGACAACAGCCACGTGAAATTTGGCCGGTTTGCATTAAAAAAAAATTATAAAAAAAAACAAAATGGCGGCTCTAAGATGGCGAAAGAGATTCCAATTCGATTCAAAATTGGTATGTGAGGGTTTTTGGGCTTGATGATCATGCACTTTCTGTCAAAATTGATAAAATCCAAATGGCGGCTCCAAGATGGCAAACGAACTCTATGATTATGGTCCGATTTTATTCAAAATTGGTATGTGGGGGTTTTCGGAGTCGGAGATTATGAATTTTTCAAAATTCACGAATTCACGATGGTGGCTCCAAGATAGCGTACGAGTTTTGTGATTATGGGCCATTTCTCTTCAAAATTGGTATGTCGAGGTTTTTGGGATCGGAGGTTATGAATTCAAGGAAGACTATTGATTTTTTGTCAAAATTAATAAAGTGAAGATGGCAGCTCCAGGATGGCGGACGAGTTAATCTTTAGATGGTCTCCTCCCTAACTAAAAAGTACAAAATATTTTTTTTTTTAATCTGTTTGAAGACAAGCTTTTATTCGAATGCCCTGAAAAGTAAAAAATAATTGCTTTGGATATGTGACGTAGGTTATTTCGTGAGTTACAAATTCAAAAGCTTGTCGCTTTTGTATTCGGGAAATAACCTACGTCACACATCAAAAGCAATTATTTTTTACTCGTTAGGGCATTTGAATAAAAGCTCGTATTTAAAAAGGTTTTAGGTTTTTTATTAATTATTTTTTTAAATAATATTATATATTTTTTATGTCAACTTATTGGTGTATCTGCATCCTTGGCAAGTTTCATATTCGAAGTTTAGTTTTGAATACATTGTTGCTACCAATAGTTTTGATTTCTATTGGAATGAGATTATATAGCCGAGGAGCTACAAAAAAATAGAATCTCTGGAGGGCATTTTCTTGAGTTTTCATGACATATGAATTGATTTTGTTACGTGTTTCATTTTGTGTTTTATTTTTTTCAGTTAATGTTTATTTGTATGTTGTCTGAATATGGTTTTAAAAATGTAAAGTTGTCTGATATCTGAAATGGATGTTTCTTTATATAATGTGTCTGTGGGGAAGTTTTTTTAATAGATAATTTTAGTATTGATTTGTGAATTTGTGCTGTTTTTTTATTAAACTAGCGCTAGCTGCTCCCCTGGTAACTATACCGTATGAGAAGTGGGTTTCGAATAGGGCATAGCATAGCATGCGCCTCTGAGCAATTTGTAAGTATGGTCTCATGTATTTTAGTCTATATGTAACAGTACCAAGATTTTTGAGCAAGTAATCAATATGTGCGTCCCATTTTAGGTGGCCGTCTATAAATATACCAGATATTTTATTTTGTTTACTTTGTGAAATGTTAAGGCTTACATGAAATTGAACCAAATTTGGGAGATTTCCGACATAAGAAGTGAAAGTCATGTAGAAAATTTTAGTTGAATTCATACTCAGTATTCTACTTTTAAACCATTGAATAATGACGTTGATTTTTTTTCAACCTTTCTTTTCAGGAAGTTCCATGATTCTGCTTTGAAGATAACTACTGTGTCGTCTGCTTCCATATCTAACGAAAAGAGGTCGTTCAGAAAAATGTTGAAAAGGATCGGTCCCAAGACGATTCCCCATCGTACTCCGTATTCCACTATTTCGAAGTCATCATAGGTGTCTTTGATTTTCACAGTTTGTTTTTTTTTTCGTTTAGATAGCTGACAGTATCAAATTCTTTTTTCAAATCATCGAATATGCATAAGGACGGTGATTTTTCATCAATATTTTGACTAATTTGATCAGTGAGGAGATTTTTTGATAGCACTTATGTATTTGTTGATACGAGATTTTGAAATGGTTTCGAAAATTATTGAATAGTTTGTTATAACAATATCGGGCGGTAGTTTTCACTTTCTGTTTATTTCCTGATTTCAATATTGCCGACATGATTGCAATTTTGAATGGGGTTAGACATATTCCACTATTGAGAGACCAGTTAATAAGGTATGTTAGTTTCACTTTTATGGTTTCTGCTCCAGGTGATTTTCTATTTAATAAGTTCAGGATAGCTTGTGAGACTTCACATTCATTGGTTTCTTCATATTAAAATTTTTTAATTTCATCATCTTGAAATATGATAAAGAACATATTCAAGTATCTCACAATTTTTCAAGAGAACCAATCAACAACAATTTTCTCAGTTCATATGGACAAACTCATCGGGAAGAAAAATAAATACTAAAGGTGTTCCGAGTTATGAAGGATTTCATGCAGTTTTTCAATCTATATTTCCAATGTATTAATTTTTTTTCATTGTTACTAAATCCATTTTCTACCGGACTCTCAGGAATGAAAAATATAATATACACATCGTGTAATATTGAGGTATTTCCCATATTCACTATCCTTCCGAATATAAAAGATATGCTTGTCCAACAATTGACAGCGTGGATTCAAATGAACTCCAATAAATATTTTTTTGGAAGGTGAAGAAATTCTTTAGGAGACTCCTTGGTAGTGTGGCAATCCGGAGTCCTTTCTCCTTAGGTGTACGCAGTAAAAAATCCATCCCGCAGGCTCGTCTGGCCGTGGCCTTCAATGACACTTGGGCCCTTCAGTCCCAATGCATATTACCTGATAAGAGTATATTAGAGGTTTCAATTGATCTGCTATACAACTCTTCCCTCCCGGATATTTTATTTCAGCATGTCGTATTCATAGTTTCTGAACAAGGGCCACTTCGAAGTTCCTCATAGCAACTGCAAGTACTACCACGGCCACCTTACACTGCTGGAGGTTTATCTTGATGACCCTTGTCCCACCCATCTTTTTTTTTCTGTTAATTCAGTGCCCTGAAGAGTACTCTTCCGATCCTGTAGTACGCTTGGAAATAAATCCTCTCCCCTGAAAGAAACATCATCAACCCCCGTGTCCATAATGAATCCAAATATGTTTTCAACACTATTTCTGTTGACCTGGTAGCTAATACAATAGCCTAAATGACCAGACGAAACGATATGGTCATTCGAGAAGGAAGTATATTTCTAATAATTGTAATTGGTCCAAAATATTTTTCAACAACCTTTTTTAATGGAATTTACATTCATGCTGGGCCTGTTCGTTAGAATATATGAACAGTATGGACCAGGCCCACTAGCCAACAGATTTTAGTGTATGCTTAGTGATTTTTTCGGCAGAAATAATCCTTATTATTTTTATGTAAAAATAATACTTTTTTGTAGAAATTGAATACATTTGATCCAAATGTAAATGTCCACAACAATATACAATATTTCCGAAGTAGGAAATGAGGCTTTTGAAAAAAAATTATGAATAATCCTGGGTAATTGATAGGATGACCATAGGAGGGTGTATAGTATTGTCCCAGATTGGATCATAGAGAATTTGACTGCTGTAGTGTTGAATAATCCGGTTATAATATCAAATGTTTCAACCCAGATGATGAATATGTTGAATCGAAACGTACGTCGAAAAATACCCGATACATAAAAGTCGGATGAAAAATCAATTCTATCATTTTTATAATGCTGATAATAAAGACTAGCACCTACAAATTGAAAGCGATCACGTTTTTTAAATTATTTTGAGAATGGCTCATGATATTCCAAATATTCCTTTTATTTCTACATGTATAGGAATGCACAAATTCAATTGCACAATATTTCTATTTCACGTTACTATAAGAGAAGTATATGCATGCCATTTGAGATGGAAACACACCAACAACTTCTTTTTTCTTTTCCAAAAACGAAAAAAACATTTTGTAGAGTCGGTCGATTCTATTCGGAAATCATATAACTATTCTACAGTAAAATAAAAATTAAAAAATTAACGTTTAAAATATTTAAAACATTCTTACATAGACATAAATAATGATTGTGTTACTCTTCTCAAAAATACCACCAAATCAGAGAATACTACTAGTAACAGTTATAGTTGCTAATGACGACATTTGTACCTTTTAACTCCACTTTGACGAATTGATTCTGAAAATAGTTCCGCAATCAGTGAATATTGGATATGTATCAGTACTGTTATGAGCGTACGAACGTTTTAAGGATTATGGATGGCATCCAAAGTTCTATTTGAATGGAATTTGGTAATTTGCTGAACTGAACCATTCTAAAGAAATCTTTATTTTTTCTCCTATACTATATATAGTCAATTATCAAATATAACAATAATATTTATATTGTATATTGACTCATTAAAAGGGGACATTGTACGTGATCTGTTATCAGGAAGTTCCGAATTCAAATATTATCCATATCTACCTAAACTAAAATTTTGTGTCGCTGGTATATGGTAAAAGATCATAAACCGAAGGTCGACCCATCCCATCTATTCTACCTGTAGTGTTATCTCACATTTTCAATTTATGTGATTTAATAATTTCCTCGAAATATGCATTACCGTTCGTAAATTACTTTATGGTATGTATGTTACTCGCACAGTACGTGGCCGAATAATAACTTTCTCGCAGTTCAGGTATAAAGAACTTTCAGGGTAGATACATGTGCCCTACCGACTCGGTGTTTCTATGAATTCACAGCAATAGCAATCGGTTGCCTTGGCACATGTAAAAGATTGGAAAAACCAGGGGTATTTGGAAGGATGAGTGACTCACATAGGGACTTCTTTAGAAATGGAATAGCTAAAGTGTTCTCGGAGTATTTGAAAACACTAAACTACTCATATTAGAGAGAAGAATATTTAAGTTCCTAAGAGTACAAGTTGCACTTTTGCCAGTTAGGATTGAAACTAAATTCTAAATGACAAAATAATAAAATAAATAGTAAGGATTTTCCTTTCATCATTCAACTTTGAAACTTGTCATTTTGAAATAATATGGAAAGAAATCCAGTCAATAATATATTACTTAATATATTCAATTTTTGAAATATCAATAAATGAAAATGGGTACTTTTAGATATTTTTCGAAGGCTTTATATTTTTAGAAGACTCTTTGAATAGGCATTTTCAAGACGCAGTTGGCAACAATACAGTTTCGTCGATATTTACAAAATAATTTCATTTCAAATTTCGCGGGCGAATGATGTAAATTAGTTTCAGTTTGTGTAAAAATGCCATTTAATAGTGAATTTCCAATTGTTATATTGATGTCGAGATAACATTGTATTATTCATTTGTGCCAGGAGAAAATCGAAAGAGGTTCATTTTTTCATAATTATTTATTTATCTTCGAGGTGTTCGTGCGTTTTTCAGAGCTAGAACCAATTGTATTTAATCCTACTGGTGGTACACTTAATTTTTATTTTCTGTAGGTAATCTAAAGTTGGTTATAATCAATATTTTTTGGGACTACATATTTTCGAATTATATCCAAGAAACTGACTCCATCTATACAGGGTGATTCAAAAGTACTTTGACAAACTTCAGGAAGGGATTCCTCACAATATTCTAATATGAATTGTCCAAATCAATATATATATATCTGGAAACGCTTCGTTTCCAAGGTACCTGGTGTTTGAGTTTTATTTTCGTTTTTTAATAACTTTCGAAATACTGACCTTAATTGAACGAAAATTGGTATTGAGAGGATTTTTGAGGGTCGAATTCAAACCTGATGTTATTATTGCTCTTACTCGTAGGGGGCACAACCTACACGTCTTTTTCTTTTTTGAAGATTCATAACTTTTTTGAGCGTACTTCTAGAACATTTTTCAGTAAAAAAATCAATTTCTTTATCATATCTACGTAAAAAAGCTACCTTTGTTACCGTCGTTATAAGCAACCGTTTTCTAGATATTTGGACTTCAAGTCGATTATTTGATAATCGATGCGTGTTGAAGTTATTACCATTATTTTGATAATCGATGCGTGTTGAAGTTATTACCATTACTTTGCATTTTTCACAAGAATGCTTAGGAAATGAATTTGACGTTTAAGTAAGAATTTTCAAAATATTCGTGTTTTCGAAAAAAATTCCAGTAATAATTGAAGCTCTAGTGGTATTATGAGTGAAAATATATTTCAAATGCGATGGATACCAAGCTTTTAAGGGGATCTTTGGAATCATAAGAAATAAACATCTTTGATGGCATGGAACAGATTGACAGTATATAAGAATCATTCAGAGAAATGAACAAATCAATTGGTTGGGTAAAAGTTCTGTTCATTTTGCGAAAAAAGAAATAAAATCAAAATAAATTCCAAACATGCTTTTCAAACATCACAGAGAGCGTTGTATTCCGAAAAATGTCGTAATCTAAAAACTGTGCCCAACACCAAATTGCTAACTATTCACAGGATTTAAAACTATTGGTATTTGATGCATTTATCTTTCAAATTCAAGGCAACCTATAAAAATATATTTCAGTGCAAGAATGTTTTCAAAATTCCAGTACATAGATCCAATTGTGAAATCTATTATACTGTTATATATCATAATGTCCTGAAATTCGTTTTAGGGTATTTTCACAATATCTGTCACATGTATTCCATGTCCCGGGTTCGTTGTTTTTTGTTAGATATTAAAAAACAACTTTCATTTTATGAATATCTTGTTCATATTCCCAATGGAAGTCAAAACATGTCAATCATTCACTAAATATATGTTTTAATATCATTCATTATAATTTAATGAACGTGTATTTTTGTGGACTGCACTCTATATTTTTACAAGCTTTCATTAACTTGACTTGTTAGTTTGTTTAGTTAGTATGTTTGGGACAAATCTTACAACTGAATTTTGACCCACTTCTAGTTGTCCGATTAACGTGAAATTTGGTAGGTGTTCATAATTCCGGTGACAATCCATTATAAATGCATTCGTTGGAGAAAAAAAAATTGGCGTCTCCAAGATGGCGGCAAACTTGTGTCATGAACCATAAGTCCGATTCGATTTAAAATTGGAATGTGAGGGTTTTCGATCGGAGATTATGAATTTTTTGTCAAAATTCATAAATTTAAGATGGAGGACGAGTTTTGTAATTAAGGTCCGGTTCTATTCAAAATTGGTATGTGGGGGTTTTTGGGGTCGGACATCATGAATTTATTGTCCAAATTCATAAATTGAAGATGGCGGTTTCAAATGGTGGACGAGTTTTGTGATTATGGACCGTTTCTATTCAAAATTGGTATGTAGGGGTTCTGGGATCGAAAATTATGAATTTAGCAGAAGATCATTGATTTTTTGTCAAAATTCATAAATTGAAGATGTCAGCTCCATGATGGCGGACGAGTTGATCTTCAGATGGTCTCCTCATTGAAGAACTAAATAGCTCAATATTTACTTAAAAAAGGCCCCAAAATAACGATGCTTCAACAAAGAAATGCAGAGATTAGGGCGTACTTAGTAGAAAGCACAAAATAAAATAATTAATAAAAAACCTTTTAAAAGACAAGCTTTTATTCAAATGCCCTGAAAGGTAAATAAATAATTGCTTTGGATGTGTGAAGTAGGTTATTTCGGGATTACAGATTCAAAAGCTTGACGCTTTTGTATTCGAACTGAAAACTAACGAAATAACCTACGTCACACATCTAAAGCAATTATTTTTTACTTTTAAGGGCATTGAAAAAAAACTTGTATTTAAAAAGTTTTTTATTAATGATTTTGCTACCCAACCAAAATGAGAACGCTCCTTGACATAGGTGATTTTGGTGAAAATTGAAAAAAAATAATTTATCTTCTCTATATTTTTACCGGGAATATTTCACCTAACCAAAATAGGAACGCTTGAAACGTCCGTGATTGGACCATATCAATAAAAGCGAAGCAAATGTCCAAAGTCAGTCATATGTAATGACTTAGTTATAGTATATACATGAGCTTTTTCCTGAATTATCAGAGGATATAAGTTATTTTCTGATCATGAGTATTTACTTCAACACAGCGAGTAAAAGAAACACTGTTTTAATATTTTATTTTCACGGTACGCGAAAAAACTCAAGCTTGGTACGCCAAACAAATAAACTCTTTGAAAGATATTGATATAGTGATCGAGATAAGGAAAATACTCATAACTTCTAGCAATCATCTTTTGTAGCCTACAAATTTCATAAATATTTCAAAAGTAACGTTCCCATAACGAAATGGGTTAAGCGTAGGTATGCCTTCAAGATTGTTTGTCTCATTTATAAGACTATGTCATCAGTTAGCCATCATTTAGTTAATTGAAATTGGATTCCAATAACCTGCATTTAACTATGATCGAATCTTTTAGATTCATTGATGTTGTTCTTTTTTCAACATACAGGGAAAATGGTGATATTATCAAATGGAAAAAAGTTTTGAATTGAAACACTGCAGAATGAATAACTTCTACGTGAAATAATATGATAATGTAAGAGGAACATTATCATCTGAGAATAAGTCTATTTTGATGTAAATGGAAAAAATTGTACAAGGAATAAAAATTTTCTTTTATATCTGAGAGAAAACTACTACATCCCCGGCACTCTGGTAATACTGGAACTTGATTTACATCTGAAAAATTATTATTATTCTCAATTACATTTTCGATTGATTTCCCCATCACTATTTACTGTACGAATCAATTTTGTATTCTTCATAATTTTTTTAAGACTGGATGATTCGTTTGATTTGGTGGAATTTTCATAACATGATTGAAATTATAAACAGGATTGATCAGGCCGAGTTGTTGAAATATCTCCGAGCATTTAGGTCATTGGGCATCACACAATATCAATGGAAAGGGGAAGTTGAAGCCTTATTCTTCAAGTTAACTGTACTTGATCTACGAAAATTCTAGTTCCATTTCGGACATATCGTAGATATATAGAGTTATTCAAAATATTTCAAATCGGATGCTTCAGAGAAATACAATGAAATAAAAAAATATTCACGTCAAGAACAACTCACTGTTCTTAATAAAGTAATTATCTGGATTTCTATCTCCATTTATAACGTTCACATGCAGCAATAATGGTACTCACCGGAATCACTGAGTATGCAAAACATTGGAAAACATCTGTAACACAATATTTCAACTGACCTTTATCACATGGTAGTGAAAGGAGTAACACTGAAAAATTATCATGATCGGTTCTGAAATGAGATTTATTATTATTGGATTTACGATTCGTTTCATATGTTTGTGGTTAGATCATATTGTTTATGAATATTAATAAATTGTTTTCTACGATTATAATATTATTTCTCTAAACCAAGTTTACTGTCATTTATGAAGCTATGGGATACAAGAAGATCAAAGAAGATTGAAGTATCAATTATAATTATGAATATCAAAATGAAAACCTGGCCCACGAAATCGAATATGAACATGAATATAATATTATTGGATAGACGTGAAACATGGAAAAATTAATGCAGCCAATGATAGAAAATAATCGATAAAAGAAAATTGTATTTCGTGCATAAAATAATTTATTCAATCGTAGCAAAAAAAATAATTTATTCATCAGTGGTACCTGAAAGTAAGTACTATTGATAGAAAAAAGTTACTGAAAAGTTTTATTTTTGAGAAAGAAAATTGACAATTTTAAAAGTGAGGTTACTTACTCGTCAGGTGTACAAGAATCCAAAAAGACCATAAAACATCTCATGATCAATGAAAATTGTATAGGTTTACATAACATACATTTCAAAATGAGTATTTTAGGCCAGGATAACACTAGAGATTAATTTTTTCTCTTTTTTTATTTTTTGTAAGAAACCATTATTTTGGTGTGATAGCTGGACCCAAGTGACAAGATTGACATGAAGTTAGGTCCCAAAAATTATAATAGATTAGATTTTCTTGAAGATTTACATATTAGTAAAGAAATACTTAACAATAACCTTTGTCTCAACACGCAAGACAATTTAAATAGATCCTATATTCCACTTCATAGACGTCATATTTGACAGATGACAGTCCCCATTAGATTGATCATCTTCTAGTGTGTTTTCGTATGACAGGGATATTCCTTTCTTGATTCGGATATCTCCATTATTTTGTGTTCCATGTCTTTCTACTTCATCGTTCACTTGTCAATTGTCAATCTTGTCACTTGGGTCCAGCTATAACACCAAAATAATGGTTTCTTACAAGAAATGAGATAAAAGAGAAACATTTTAATCTCTAGTGTCATCCTGGCCTAGAATACTCATTTTAACATGTATGTTATGTAAACCTATACAATTTTCATTGATCATGAGATGTTTTATGGTCTTTTTGGCTTCTTGTACACCTGACGAGTAAGTAACCTCACTTTTGAAAGATGTCAATTTTCTTTCTCAAAAATAAAACTTTTCAGTAACTTTTTTCTATCAATAGTACTTACTTTCAGGTACGCACTGATGATGACCTAACGGTCGAAAGCGCTTTGCTACGATTGAATAAATTATTTTATGCACGAAATACAATTTTCTTTCATCGATTAAATCGATACGTGCACACAGTCACACTTTTCAAATGATAGAAAATACTCTCAACTCTCAGTTTGATTGGGAGTTCAGCCATTCAATTCTTTATTTTACACACCAGTTATTAAACCATGATTGGGAAAACTTGTAAACGATTAGTACCGTATAAATATATGAAATTTTAGTTTCATGAAATTTTCACTACCATCGATACGTTCAATAGTTTGGAGATCTATATTCCCTTTTGAGATTGATATTCTGCAAATGAAATGTAAGACTGGAGAATAATTTTGGAAAGTGAGTTTCAGTTGGGGGACCACGTAGGAGATTGGCCGAGTTCTCCGCTAGCACAACCTTCAAATAACGTTTATATCAGACCGATACACTCTCTGAAATCACAAGGAAGCTGAAGAGTCTACAAATAGCGGGTCGAAAGTGAGATGGCACATATTGGTATAAAAAACTGGAGAATCAACATTAAAAAAGAACACAAAACATATATTCCTGCTCCGATATGTTCCTGAGGCGGAACACACAAATAATTTTGATCATTAATGAGTTACTAGAATTTCTACCCAAAAACAATGCTATAATAATAATGAAAAAGTTCTTTCCGATGACAGATCTGTGTAACCAAGTATAGCATGAATGAAGAAGAGCAATGTGGAGAGATCATTTGAGCTAGGAAGACATCTTCAAGTGTAGTTAGCAAATGTGCTTTTGAAGAAACGTCTTGAACTAAATGTTCTTGATCCGAATCCTTGAATTTATGCTAACTGAATTTGGTGTACTTGCGGGATTGAACTTGATGGGAGTCTTAGGCATACTCTTTGAAATATTTGAAAGCATTTGTCGCGTGCTCTTAGACTTCGTTGAATGAAAAAATGAATGAATGAAAAAGTTTGCCTTCTTATAACCACGTAACGATTTCGATCCTTCTATAAGTAACAGATAAATTCATTTTCTACGTAATTTACAATTCATGAGTGGAATCCTGAAACACGTCCATCTCAAATTCTAAAATGCCATTTTTTAAGAATAATTTTATACGTCTCCTTGAACCCCCTTGGAGAGACAGTAACTCCTTTTATAAATCTCAATAGAAGGAGGTGTGTGATAGCTCATTCTCTATCCAGCAATTTAAGGTTTTTTTAATTTTGTATATTTTCCATCAAGAAAATCGAATATGAAAACTGAAATGTATCTCATACTATTAGGCTAAGAGCGGGCTGCAGAAAACCTGGCCACTCGAGTAACAGAATTAAATATTTTCAAAATGTTAGTACTCACAGCAAACATAAGAAAAATCATTGACTGCCTGGGCAAAAGTGGTGCATAAGTTTTGTATGGCCTTTTTTCGGAAAAAGCAACCATACCAATGTAGCAACATATTGGTAATCGTTTCAACACAAATTATCCCGAAAAAAGGGTAATCGTTTCAACACAAATTCGAGTGGCCCAGCGGTCTAAAGTGCTGATTTACGAAAGGTGGGTGAGCGTATCGGTTGAAACCCTAGCGCGGACAGCTTTTTTAAAAATTTTTCCTTCGAAATTGAAAAATGATTTGTTTGCGGCGAATATTTCTAGATATACTGAGGGTGAGTCTAAATTCTCTCATGGAGTTGACCTGAGTAACAACACTGCGCGCCAGAAGCGATGGATATAACGATTTTTGCAAAAAATAATATAAGGGGGAAGATAGGCTGAAAATTCTTAGGAATTCCTGATCGGGACATCAACTTCAGTATCTATATTTTCCCTGACAAATTTTCAGTTCTGATAAATCCGAATTTGTCTCACTTCCCATGGAAACGCCCCCGTAACTTCCGTAATTATTGAAGGAGAATTCTGCAATTTCCAACAATCGTTGGATATACCGTGGATGAGTCTAAATCTTTTCTGGGGTTAACCTGAGTGACATACACTGCGCACCAGGGGCGATGGATATATTGATTTTCGCGAAAAATAATATTAGTGGTCAAGATAGGTCAAAATTATTACGGTTTCGTAATTGATTTTTGCGAAAAATAATATAAGTGGCAAAATTCCCACGGATTCGTGATCAGGACATCAACTTCAGTACCAATCAATATTTTCGTTGCAAAATTTTCAGTTCTGAAAAGTCCAACTTTCTATTTCTCAAAGTTTTATATGCTATTACTAATATATTCTATTAAAGAAGTATTCGGGGATAAACTATTAATCATCCAATAAAAATTATAATTATAATTTTTATTTATATATATATATATATATATATATTTTTTTTATTAAATATTTAGAATATATATATATATATATATATATATATATATATATATATATATATATATATATATATATATATATATATATATATATAATACAATGAAATTTTTATCATATATACAATAATGAAATTAATAAAGACTTAATCTAGAAACATAAATTACCACACATCATCCTCATTATTGTTATGATCATCGTCATTATAATGATCAATTCATCTGGTCCACCTCATCAAGCTCTACCATAACAATGTCTTCTAATATAAATCTCTCTCAGAGCATACATGCATAGAAAAGTATATCCAATACTATTTAAAAAGGTTTCCACAACTAACCTGTACGCCATCCTTTGAAAACCCATACAGATACAGATAGTATTTCTGATAGGCATAGACGTGGTACTAATGTTTTTTCTAATAGAAAAAAATGTTTAAACTTCAATTTGTAGTTCTAGCGATATAGTTATGAACCAAAAAATAGTATTGTGCCAAGGCATGAACAAGATTTAAGAGGCACTAAATTTTTCTCTCTGCAAATAAAAATTTTTAGAGTAATTCCAACTGTTACTCCATTGTATGATCGCAGTAAAAAATGTTTCGGAGGAGGGCATTAAACTTGTGAACAAATTCTGCCCAGGCACTAAATTATTTTTGCTATGGTCTCTGTGAGTGCTAATATTTTAATGAAAAGGATAGAGGAAATTTGAAGGAAAACTTTCATACAAATGCACCAAAAAGAAAAAAATAATTATTTTATTGTTTGACCTAGATTATTCTGTGAATAACAGATTCAAGATCTTGCCGCGCAAGATTACCTAAGTTATATTCGCGGCATGCTTCTGAATCTGTTAGGTACTCACAGAATAACCTAGGTCAAACAAGTAAAGACATTATTTTATCTTTTTAGTGCATTTGTATAAAAGCTTGTCTTAACTTTTTTCTCATCATTTTTATTTAATTTTTTTTTAGTCATTCATAAAATTCGTCATCTTATTTAATTCTGACGAAAATTGATAATCTACGACCCCAAAAAACCCACATAACAATTTGGAATAGAATTGGGTGATAATAAGAAAACCATGCCTTCCTGAACCCGCCATCTTGAATTCATGAATTTCGATTAAGGAATGATGCCGACTTCAAAAGCTCCCACACACCAATTCAGAACGGAATCGGACTATACTCACAAAAGTTGTCGCTATCTTCGAGACGCCATTTTGAACTCTTAAATTCTAACAAAAAAATCCTGATGTCCCATTCCAAAAATCCGCACATACTAATTTTGAATAGAATCGTACCCAACAAGAAGAAAGAAGTAAAAAATACATTTGAATTTCTTTATTTGCTTCATCTGTGCAAACTTATCATTCTAGATATTTATCGCTGTTAATCATTATTTCAACAATGAGTCTTTCGGTTACCCAAAGAATTGAAATTTTGATATTATTAGGATTTGATAATGAAATAAAAAACCAAATTTCGTGAATTTAGAAATGTCACAGATATTACTAAATCTGGTGGGAAACGCAATTCATCCGATAAAAATAAATTGGATATATTGTCGGGTATTCTAATCCTTATAAACTTGCGAAAGGAATTGCTGCCGTTAATGATGTTGTAAAACGTCCATATTCGTCTCTGAAAAAAAAAAATACCACCCATATAAAATTCAAGATCTCAACGAGGATGACCTTGATCCCCGACAGGAATTTTACGAAATCATGTCAAATAGATGCCAAGATGATGCATTATTTATAAGAAACATCATTTTTTCTGATGAAGCAACATTCAACAAACCGAACTGTGGATACTGGAAAACAAAAAATCCTCATTGGATGATGGAGGCCAATATCCTGAGAAGGTGAACGTTTGGGCTGGAATTATAAATTCACAAATGATCGGACTAAATTTCTTTGATAGCACGTTGCCTGGCGCACGTCACTTGGATTTTGTGCGAAATTATTTAGTTTCAAGCTACGAATATTTATCCCAGATGATGGCAACCCAAATGAAATTGAAGGGAATATTAAGTATCAGCAAGATGGAGTTACACCTCATTTTACATTGTGATTGAGAAGCTATCTCAATCAAGTTTTGCCTAATAGGTGGATCGGTAGGTAACAATTTTTTATGGGGTTTTTTAAAATCCACCACAGACCAAATGAGGTCGATGGTTTTAAAAAGACAGAATATGGCAGAACATTATTCTAATCATCACGGAAACGATACAAAATGTTTAAGAAGAATTTTAGCAACGCCTCCATTATTGTCAAGAAGTAACGGACACCCAGTTTGAATATTGACAATATATAAAATAAATTTGAGTCATCGCTGACAATGATTTAATTTTTTGTTGTTGAAATATTTGGTTTCAAAAAGCTTGTCGTGCGAATTGTAATAAAATTAATACCTCGACAAGTTGTTACTTACCAACTATTCATTGTCCAAAATGATTAATTGGTAACAACTTCCAAGAATACTTTGTAAAAATCAAATACTCCAACAAGTTCTCATTTACCAACTGGTCACTGCCCAATCAACTTAACTGGTACCTACTTTTATGAACACTTCGCGCGACAAGCTTTTCCAAACCAAATAATTCAACAAAAAATAATTAAATCATTTTCAGCAATGACTTGAATTTATTTCATACGTTTTAGTACACGGCTTAAATAAAAGCTTGTCTTTAAAAAGTTTTTTTATTAGTTATTTTTCTAAGTAATCTGAAGTATAACTAGCACACACGGGAAATCCAATATCACTTAGGAAAATATGTAATATCAAATATTTTAACTTTGAAATCCAGAAAGATCAGAATACAATGATATTCTATTTGTCGGCGGAAGGAAAACTCAAATAGTATCTGATTGACACGAGAGAATAAACTTCAAATGAAAGGAGCATACATGATGAACAAAAATTATTAATTCTCATAAATGCTGATTTACAACGATTTTTGATTTTTTGATTTGTGTGTACATCTTAGAGAAAAAATAAGGAAGGATAAAAGTTCTAGAGCTCATAAAGCTTTATAAAAAGACGAATTTCTGGTGTTCGTACAGTACGTGGTACTTCTTTTTAGATGATTGTCTGTTCAAAATTTCCTTTTCGCCCAACCTTTTATGAATTTTTGAAAATGTTCGTGCATCCAGAATATTTCTATTTGGAAAGCGGTCTTCATACAACCGCCTGGCTTCCAGTGCGTTATTATCAACAAGCCCATACATGTAATGCATATCTGCAAATTCAGAATTCGGAAAATGGACCATGATTTTCTAATATTATTGTTTATTTTGATGACTTATGTTTACAAAACCATAAAAAATAATGTTGTACAGCAAAATATGCCTTTTGATGCATAGAAAATGCTACTACGTTTCACAAACATTTCTAGGGTCATCATAAAAAAAAAATTCTTAAAACTTTTACACCGTCTACAAAGACCAAAGACATAGGACATATGTTCATATAAAGTTTTTTTCTCAAAATAACCTCCTCAAATATTAGCATGTTATTAGAAAACACCCTGTATATATATATATATATATATATAAATTTAGATATAACACTGAAAATTGGTATGAACATATATATATATATATATATATATATATATATATCAATAATTTTTTTTTTTTTTCCTCAAAATAACCTTTTGAAGACGGGACCAATAGGAAGTATTTCTTTGGAAATTTACCTAAAACTTTGGTTTCGGATACCTACACCTTGACGGAATTATGCACTTCGAAATAATATGGAAAATATAAATACGGAGTTTGTCGGTCTTATTCTGACTCACCCGTACTATGTTTTCAATTCTCGCAACATTAAAAATATTCAGATGGTTGAAAAATATTTCGATATGCTGTAAGAAATAAGCATTATGCGATATAGCATAGAGGAAATGATGGCTCTACTCAATACTTCCTGCTTAGTTTTTCGCAACTATCCTATTGACTTCTAGATTTACGCATATGGAATGTTATGGCATTCGGGTTGAGTATCGATGAGCCTTACTGATGTCACACCAACCTAAAAAATATTGAGGAAGATATGGGCACATACTACCGTAACTACACCACTGATTCACTAATATAAAAGTAGAAACTTCACATCATCACATTACTAACCTAGAATAGTATACCAAGTTTCACTTGTTTTCGTACGGTAATTTACAATAAAAATAATGGAATTCTAATTTTTTTTCCGTACTTTCGTACTTTTCGTACTTTCGTACTTTTTGTACCTACCTGTAGCTCAGAGAGGATGACATTTCATGACATACGCTGATAAGAACCTTTTCACCTCAAAATGAAGTAAGGAATCGGCATGCGGAATTTGTCGGTCTTATTCTGACTCGCCCTGTATATTCATTGAAAATCTATAGTATATATACTACCCAATATGTTCAATAGTGTAAGAGTAAAATAGAAATGGAAAAATCTTCTGAAAGAACATCACAAAAATCGATATGATAGCCATAAAACTCGGTTTGTTGTTTGATAATAAATTCGGTGGTATTATTTTCCTAATTCAAATAGAAATTTGTTGGGTATTGACTGGGGAAAACCTTGCCTACTTGGGTATATTTACTTAGAGAAATGTTTTTCCTGATGTCTGAAAAAAATATAAAATATTGCAGAAAAGGAACCGGAAGATATATTCTTGATATTCTCGAAATAGGGTCAGTACTTTCTATGAAGGACGACAGGTAAGTTCTCGTAAATTAAATTTCGACATAATCTAATATTTAGTTGCAGGTTTTCTAAACATTTTTCAATATAACCTTCTAGATCCCTAGACAATAACCAAGATTTTTATTCTTCCGATTTTTGACACTCTCTGGTGTACCTTATATTCGTCGTTCCGGAAGTGCACTCCAATGTTACAGAATGAAAAACTTTCACGTTAATTATATTCTTGCACGTAGAGGATGACTCCGTTCGAGCTGGCAGACATATCCTCCAGAGATATTCCTGTTGAAAAATCAGAGTAAAAGCGTGTACAGGGTAGCCCAAAAGTATTGGAAGATATTTCAAGAATATTTGGTAAAAAACAAAATAGACTAAAGGATTATAATTTAAGAATTCTTCATTATTCTTTGCCTCTTTCACAGTCCTGTTTCTATTCAAATTTGACTAACTGACCCACACATTTCCAATTGGAAGAATTAAATGGAAATTATCAATACATTTTGAAAGGCGGAAGTTTAGTACAGATTTTTTTCTTTATGTCTGTTATACCAGTTGAAAAAATTCCGAAACAATGTTTTTCAGAATTTTGTCAGAATCGTACGAATATATTGCTGAAAATACTGCACAAAACATATTTTCACTTTATCTCTGAAAAAAACAAGTTTATAGAACAAGTATAATGGTAATTATGAAATCAATGTTTCTAGACTAGGAGGAATCGGCGCATGAGTACCGAAAACTATTCCACCTCAATTTTTTTATGCGATCCTCTTCAAATTGCCCTACCGATGATACAAATGCATGTTTAGAACCGTCATATTGTTTAAACCGAAATTGTTTAAACAATCGAAGAATTGTTATTTTTCAACCGGATAAATTTTTTTATATTCTTTATAAAATACAAATATAAAAGGTCCTTTGACTTTTCACGATAAAGTTAATATTTTTAGAGATATGAATTTTTAAAAGTTAAAAAAATCTCATATTTGGGTACTTTTGGCCCATGAAAAATATGTAAAAAAAAAAATCGAAATAATTTTTTTTTTCTTTATACAATAGTTGATAACATTCTTAATAGAGATTTGAAAAAGCGCGCGAAATTGATAATTAAAAAACAGGTATAATCAATGAATTTTTTTTAAATCTCTTTTAAGAATGTTATTAACTATTGTATGAAGAATTAAAAAAAAAAATTATTTCGATTTTTTTTTTATATATTTTTTATGGGTCAAAAGTACCCAAATATGAGATTTTTTTAACCTTTAAAAATTCATATCTCTAAAAGTATTAACTTTATCGTGAAATGTCATGGGACCTTTTTTATTTGTATTTTAATAAAGAATATAAAAAAATTTTGTTCGGTTGAAAAATAACAATTCCTTGCAATTGTTTAAACAATTTAGGTTTAAACAATATGGCACGGGTTGCCCCATGGCAACATGCATTTGTATCATCAGATAGGGTCGAAAATTAGTGGAATATTCGACTCATGATTATCGAAACATGTTAAAAAAAATTGTAGAGATAAAGGAAATATGTTTTCGGTACTCATGCGCCGATTCCTCCTAGTCTATTCCTGTGAATTCCATATTATATTACAAAAAACCTTCAAATCGTGATAAGATGATGCACATATTTGAAACCGATGCTGTACTGGTTGGTTATCCAACTAACATTATTATCGAACAGGGAGGCAAAATGTCTTCATGTAGTTCAAATTTACTTATTCATGATAAGACGTTCTACTTTCGAATCATCATAACTTCAAAATAATAATTCAGGTTGATCACGTGAAAGCTAAGTGCATTGCAAGCTGCTCAACTATCAGAAAAGATGATGATCTCTTGTCTGGTAGTTTCTTCCGCTGTCGAACTGGACAAATGTATTTTCGCTTAAAAATGCTTGCGGGTGTACCCAGCTTTCCAGAGTATTTGGTTCTGGGTTCATATACTCCTATTTCAGTTCCTTCTGCTGTTTTAGAGCCATCTGTATACCAATTGATACCATTTCTGTTTAGCTCCGAATGGTATTTTGGCCCCACTTACTTTTGCACCTCAGCTTTTTAGTAGATTCTTCCACATTTCTGGCTGAGGAGAATTTGATCTCTAACGTGTTGCAATCCTTTCTGTCGCGATGCCGGAGACTGAGTTTCGCGACGTGCACTTTTTTGGTTTTACGAGAAAGATTTGCTCACGACTGACGACGTTTTCGAGCTCGTAACATTGTGGGTTATATGATACTCAGGTATACAACAAAAGGATACAAACTCTACCATGTGTACTGAATCATACACTAGCAATACTGAATATACTACAACAACAAAATAGATGAATAATTTCAGTCAGTAACAAGATGCAGAAAAAACTCGGTTATAACGAACTACTGAGTAAAGATTGTCCAATCAAGTGCCGATAATTTGCGAAATTTCACGACCGCAGTCGACCGGTGTGATTTCCCTATTTATCTGTTAGGGATTTGTTAGATACATAGCGTAGTGTAAGTACGTGTTCAACTGTATTGTACCAATATCCCTGATACAGAAGCCTGCAGGAAGGCTAATACATTGTCGGTTGAACTGGAAATGATTGGAAAATTTGACAGTGGGTGCGCAAATGCACAAATTTGTCGGTATTATGGTCCTAAAAAATTACCAGTGTCGTCAATATACGCAAAAAAAGGATTACCAGGATGCATGTACTGCATATTTCCTTCATAGCGATCACCTTTCATAACAATCCATTTCTAGTCATTAAGCCGTTCGTTATAGCCGACTTCGACTGTACTTAATTAAGTTTCTATTAAAATTTTCAAGTGATAGTGTATTAAAAATGTAACGAAAACGAAATAGTAACTGAAACCGAAATGAACCAACTAACGAGCAAATTAACCAAGGATGTACCAAGCTATACCCTGTTATAACTCTTTCACAATATGGATCTGGTTGTCGCTATATTGAATTTTGATTATAACTGTCATGTCTTTATTCACAAAATGGCGTCTGGTTATCGCCATATTTAATTTTGTCTATTACTGTCAAGTCTGTATTCACAATATGTGTCCGGTTGTCGCCGTATTGAATTTCGATTATTGTCATGTCTTTAGTGATACTCACAAGATTAAGACAATTCGATTGACATAAGAATCATCAAAATCGGCCCACGCTTTTGGTCTCTAGAGCGCCACCAAACATACAACATGATAAACACATTACTCTCCTTTGCGGTGCAGTCGGGAAAAAAAGAAGATTTTTCAGAGTTAATTCAGGAAAAAAGTTCAGAATTAATAAATTTTTCTGCTTTTTATGATTTTTAAAACTTTTTATTTCATTCCTTCAACTCGAAACTTCTCTAACTTCATTAATTTCGGGAGTAGCAGAAAAAGTCATGAGTTCATTTTCACGTAAAATTCAATGCTCCACAATTTTTATCTGAATGATTTTCAAATCTCGCGGTTTTTGGATTATATGGAATAAACCATTTGTTAATTTTATTTTTCAACTCTTGAAAACACATTTTGTACTACTTATAGTTTCAAAATTAACATACTCATAAAAAAAATTCAGTGGAAAAAGTTTGATTGTTCACATTTTTATATCTATTTCAATACATGGTTATACTAGATAGAATCAATAATGAGTCTACGTGTTTTTCATGTATAATTACTTGAAATAAATCATGGGTCAAGTCAAATCTAACCTCTTTGAATTTTTTCATTCGTTTAAGGCTACAAAGGCTACAAGGAAACTGTCTGAGTCTACGTCTGGAAACAAATATAAACAGTCTACACCAAGCACTTTTGGAATCCCCGGTAATTTGTTATTCATATGAATTGGATTGCTAATACCTGATACGCTACTGCTTCTGCACGAGATCCAGTAAATCAAGCGGCAAAGTAATTTGATCGAACGGAGAATCTTGTGTGTTCTATGTGAATTAGAGGTATATTCCAAAGAATGAGTTGCAAATTGCAGTTAGACAGTCAGGAACGCAGGCTTTTGTTCGTGGTTCATGTCCGACTGCTTTCTGCAATCCATTTTACAGTCGAAGGATTGGAAATGAAAAAAGTGTGTCGATCTTTTCTGGTATACTTAAACAGTAAAGGCTACCCAAAAAGATTTGAAGCATATTTCTGAAAAGACTTTACATACAAAAATTAGACCACAGCCAGTTGCGCCACTTCTACTAAACGCTTATAAGGCAGGTATAATGTGATATTGATATTCCAGTTGACACATCTTCGCATATCCTAAGACCTAATGCAGAGTTCCCACTTGGAGGATATTAATGAGTGGAATTTTTATACTGGTGATTACATTGGCTTACAAAGGCGTGTAATCTAATAGAAATATCAGTATGGAAATCCGCTTGCATATTTTCCGTGTAACGGGAACTCGCCTTGAGGTGAAGAGAGGAAATGTGGTGCGAGTGGTCGTAAAGGTGATATTAAATGTAGGTAACTGACAATATTTTCTATAGCATCGAAACATTTGGGGACTTTTCAAAACAATTTGCGAAGAAATTAGTATGGTAAGGAAAAAATATATTTCGATCGTATAAGCGAGGCCGGAGATCAACCCCAACATAAATGGACCTTTCCATAACAAATGATTTTTTTAAATTCAGGAATAACAATAGAAATTATCAAACATGACGACGAAAACCCAGAACACTGGGAAGGGTTCCTGTCCTTTAATTAGAATAAAATGTTGAATAGTAATGCAACCGGACTAACTGGAAAAGGGACTGGGAAGTGAAACTATTTTTCTATTGCTAACGTTTCAGAATTGTTTATTCCTTTTTCAAAGCTGAAAAATGACATGCTGGTAGAACATATGAATGGAAAAAAATTATAACCCTCACCATACCTTTAAAAATCAAGTTATTCCAGTGATGGATCCTCCTCCAATGAAATGTTAAGCAATAGACATGCAAAGAAGTTTTTGTCAGAAATAAAATAAAATTGGCACATTTGTACAACATACTTGATCAACATATAAACAAGTGAAAATAAATAAATAAAATAACCTCGAACAGGTAGCTATTAAAACAAACAACTACCTATGTATTCGGCTGTACATCGACAACAGATCTTTTTATAATTATCAACCGAAATGTTTTCCTCTATAAATATGGAAAAGCCTACAAACATTGAATATTCCGACATTTTATCTTGATATATTATTGTGAGAGATCACAACGGTTCCAAAATATGTGTATAGATTTTTGTTAGATTTTGGGTATCACTTTTTAGATTAACACAATTACTGTTCAAATTTATTTGGATCATTTTTCCCAATAATCTTCTTGAATAGTTGCTCTCTCTTTCTGAAATGGTTACTGTATCAAAATCAAAATTGCAACCGTACTCAAAATGGTGTGAGGCGAGTGCTGTTTTTTCTCTTTTCTTTTTATTTTCCTCATAACAATCATATTTATGTTGATAAATTTTATCCTTTATATATTGTTTTGTTTGTCCAATATGAGATTTTCCACAATCACAAGGAATACTGTACACCATGATCCAAATAAATTTGAACAAATAAATTTGAACAAAAAGTGATACCCAAAATCTAACGAAAATCTATACTATATTTTGGAACTTTTCAGAGAGATATCACAATAATGTAACAGTATGGAATGTCGGTATATTCAATGTTTAAAGGCTTTTTCATAAATACAATAGAGAAAAACATTTCGGCGGATAATTATAAAAAGATCAGTTGTCGATGTACCGCCGAATACATAGGTAGTTGTTTTTTTTCAACTGCTACCTGTTCGAGGTTATTTCATTTATTTATTATCACGTGTGTATACAGTTGATTATGTATGTCAGGCGAATGTGCCAATTTTATTTTGTTTGTGACAAAAGCTTGTTTCCATGTCCATTGTTTAACATTTTATTGGAGGAGGATCTATCACTGGAATAACTTGATTTTTAGAGGTATGGTGATAGTTATAATTTGTTTCCATTCATATGTTCTACCAACATATCATTTTCCAGCTTTTAAAGAGGAATAAATAATTCCGAAACGTAAGCAATAGAAAAATAGTTTTACTTCCCAGTCCCTTTTCCCGTTAGTCCAGTTGCATTAGTATTCGTGGGACAATGACCCAATCAATCATTTAATAATAATATCCTATAAAAAATTTCAATGAAACTTGACTATCTTCTCTGGTAGATCTGTACTGTCAATATTCTATCCGGAGAGCAATGAGTCGGGACATAACGTGAGTCTAAAATCTCAAAATTATCCAATTGTCTTAAATTCGGTTTTTTGAAATTATACTTTTTTTGGCGGGTTAAGTTGAGAGTAAAATTGGGACCTGCGCACGCCCACTCTTACGAAAATCCGACAGTATGGAGTTGATTAAAAATGAAAAATGTCTTATTCCTCAAGACAGCTTACTACAAAAACCTATACATTAGTTGTATGTTGGTCGCATATCCATCAAAAAACAACTACTTCCCTGGCTAATGCCTCGACGGACGTTGAATGACCATCCGATGGATAAACGTGCGGAGTCCTACAAAGTACTTTGCAAATGTTTGTTGCGAAATGGATCAATATTAACCACTTCACTCAGGCTGACCACCTGTAAACCGGTTTCGGGTTATTTGCCCCTCATCAGTACCGGGTGGGTCAAGCAGACAATGAATAATGTCTGCGTTACCTGACTGATATAATTAATATCAATCCAATTCCAAAGTATTTGCTGGTATCGAATTAGCAGAACGGAGCTAACGCCATCTTAACACAACTAGAACATTACCAATGAATGTCATCCTGAATACCAGGATAGAAATATCTGCAATAACCGACAGAAATCTGTAACATTTTCGATAGCCAGCCATAATTTCATTGAAAATGTCATATTCCTCAAGGCAGCTCACTACAAAAACCTGTGCAAGTTGGTGGCATATCCATAAAAAACAACAACTTTCCTGGGTAATACTTCGACGGACGTTGAATGGATATCGACCAACATACACCTATTGTATAAGTTTTTGTAGTCAGCTGTCTTGAGGAATAAGACATTTTTCATTTTTAATGGAATTATGGCGGGCTATCAAGAATGTTACAGACTTCTGTCTCTTATTGCAGATATTTCTATGCTGGTATTCATATGACATTCATTGTAATTCTAGTTTACTAGTGTGTGTATGGTTAGCTCCATTCTTGATTCGATTCACAAATGCTTTGAATTGGATATATATATATATATATATATATATATATATATATATATATATATATATATATATATATATATATATATATATTAATTATTTCAGTCAGGTAACGCAGACATTAATCATTAGCTTCTTGACCCACCCTGTACTTATGAGGGGCAAATACCCCGAAACCGGTCCACAGGTGGTCAGCCTGAGTGACGTGGTTGATATTGATCCATTTCGCAACAAACATTTGCAAAGTACCTTGTAGGAGTCCGCACGTTTATCCATCGGATGTAATTCAACATCCATCGAAGCATTAGCCAAGGAAGTGTTGTTGTTTGATCGATATGCGACCAACATACACCTATTGTATGGGTTTTTGTAGTCAGATGTCTCGAGGAATAAGACATTTTCAATGAAATTTTAGCTGGCTCTCAAGAATGTTGAAGATATCTGTCTCTTATTGCATATATTTCTAACCTGGTACTCAGGATGACATTCATTGGTAATGTTTCAGTTGCACTAGTTGTGTTGAGATGGAGTTAGTTCCGTTCTGCTAATTCGATTCCAGCAAATGCTTTGAAATTGGATTGACTCTAATCATTTCAGTCAGGTAATGCAGACATTAATCATTGTCTACTTGACCCACCCTGTACTGATGAGGAGCAAATACCCCCAAACCGGTCTACAGGTGGTAAGCCTGAACAAACTGGTTAATATGGATCCATTTCGCAACAAACATTTGCAAAGTACCTTGTAGGACTCTGCACGCTTATCCATCGGATGTCATTCAACGTCCGTCGAGGCATTAGCCAAGGAAGTAGTTGTTGTTTGAACGATATGCGACCAACATACACCTATTGTTCACGTTTCTGTAGTCAGGTGTCTTGAGGAATTAGACATTTTGCATATTTAAAGAAATTATTGCTGGCTATCAAGAATTTGACAGATTTCTGTCTATTATCACAGTGTGGAGTTGGTCACCAAAGAGCGTGTTAGGGGTACAACCATATATATATATATATATATATATATATATATATATATATACAGCCACACCAGGGGCACAAATTATATCCAGCGATATTCTTTGATGTTTGGTTTACCGCTTGATTGACCTAGGACCTTTAAATTGGGATTTACACATTTGCCTGCTATGTTTTTTTTGCAAACAGGGTTGCCTTCCGAAAAGTTGAGTAAAATTGAATATGAAAATGGTTTGGCAATAGACACCTGGAGGATGCCTTCTTTCAGAAAAAAAGTGCAGACGACGCTAAGCTAAATAAACCGATGCAAACAATAACTTAAATCAGTATCATTATATACAGGCTTATCAAATGACGTTCCATGTGGAATTGGGCAAATAGCGCCAACAAGTGTTAGGGTTGGAAAAAAAAAGTTAAATAAATAATTATTCAATTAGCTGTTTTCGTAATCATATAGGAGTGGTAAATGCTTGAGTTTTAAGTTATGTGATGTAAAATAGTCTCATCTGTTTCTTGGAATTTTGAGATTTTATGAAGGTGTCAGTTCTGAGCCATAACAAACGTCATCAAAAATAGATTTCAAGATAGAAGTACCGCCGTAACCCCATCAAATGTATTTATAAAATTACCTTTTAGATCAACAATGACATCATCAGGGTGCTTCCAGACTATACAGAGTCCAGAAATGTCAAATTCAAGTATTTGAGCCAATCATAGCGTTTTAAATATTCGATAGTGTGTTGTTGTGTTGAGGTTTTAATTTGACATTTCCGCACTCTGCGTTCGGCATAGTCTGAAACCACTCTTATTCTGACAGTTCTCCCAGGGCATTTAAATTGCGATAGAATTCCATCTTCTCTAATTTTGCCCATATTGTATAGCCTTCTCCTCTGTGAATTTCTACTCTATGGCAGGAGGCTACCAAAATCTCAGAATACTATTACTACATTTGCAATAAATAAGTACCTATGTACCTTGTCAGTAACTCACATGGAGATCTGTCTTCGGTTCTGAGTGCATTCAGCCCCCACAAGTTGAATTTTTCAAGTGATGAACCACATTATAAAAAATTAAGAAACATGAGTAAATCATCGTGAAAATTTGAATTTGAGTTGGGTTTTAGCCTACCAAAATAGCCAAAATATTATCCGTAGTTTTTCCTGTACCGTCTTACAAATATTCAAGCACTCTAATTTCGGATATTTTTTGCATTTATATGTTTTTCAAAGGGAAATCATCATTCCATGAAGGTTGATGCATTTTAATGTGGTGGTGTTTGTTATTTTTTACAATAATAACCATGTCGTGTCTCGTCTGTTGGATTATTTTCCTCTCATCCAGAGTAATTTTTTTTGTCTCATCGATGCTATGACATTCAGTCGAAAGAATGTGCAATCAACCATGAAGGCAATCAGCAACTAGAAACACATGCATTAGACAAAATTTAAGGAAATTTCAATAACTGTTGGTGACATTTTTAATTTTTGTTTGTGAACCGTTTGTTTAATTTTTTCTGTTCACAACATTTCAGGAAACGACTTTGATGTCCTGGATTACTGGTACCAATATAATATTTGGTGCCAGTTGATTCTTACGCTTCTTTTATTGAGACTGACATAATATTTTTGTAATAATTTGGATATTTAATCTCTGAATACATCTTTGTTGTAAATTGAAAGTCTTATTATTCTCAACTTGGTGTACCTACCAAAAACAAGGTCAATGGCTACATTAACTGGGTTGTTGGTGGCCGTGGAACTAGGTTGGTGTCCGTGAGCGTAGAGGCGCTGGCTGATGTCCAGATGGTCCGAGTTCGATTCTCGGCACGGCTACTGAAAAAAAAAATATTTCTGTAGTTTCATTGAGCGGGAGGAGATAGGTGAGTAACCGAACATTATTGGTACCTAGATATCACTCCTTCGGACTGTCCACGGTTACCAGCCGAGTAGTGCTTCGGATGACACTTAAAAAGCTAAGGGTTTCGTCTTCTTGACTCTCACAAGTCTCTGACTTCCGAGGGTTGCTTTGCAACTAAGTTGGCGGTTAAAAACAATCGAAAACAATTTTGAAAACAAAACAATTAGAACGCTTATGAACTCTATTTTCCTAATTTCATGCTCGGTACTTCTTGGTCAATGCCAGCCTACCAACAACGGTGGAGCTTTCCATAACATCCACGAACAAGCAGAAAAAAAGCATATCGAGGAAGTGGGTGAAGTCATTTTGGTATTTTGGTGAATTGTATTTTTCACTTAAGGTGCCCTATCGATAGACAGGAGCAAAATAACCATTTATAAGAGTGGACAATCGATAGAAAACCTTCATTTCATTCACCTGCAAATTACATTCGCTCACATTATTTCCTTGAAAAATAACATAGCAAGGAGCCTGTCGAGTACTTCAATTTGAATTACATCGGCCTTGTAATGAGACCAAAGGAACTATGAACACGAAAGGACCAATAATAACAAAATTTTTACATTATATAAATCTATATGAGTTCTGTGCCCCTTGCTAGGTTATTCTTCAGAAAAATCATCCATATGTATGTGAAAAACAGTAGGGGCAGAGGTAGAAAAATTAGCACTTTTCCACTCTTAATCAGAATTCGCTATGCACTTCTTTTCTGTAAAGTGGCGACCGGTTAAATTTTCTGAAAATTAGATAGGTTGTTGTACTAGACCTAGTAACCAAAAGTGTCAATGGGTCCAACTCAATTCTATTGCCCAGTTTTTCGGATTTTTAGTTTCTTAACTTACGAGCTGAATTGAATTTCTGTCGCATACACACATTTACTACATGTGTTGGTAATAGATTAGTAAATACGTAAAATTAGAAATATCTATATTTACAGGGTGATTCACAAATGAATGACGGTATTTTTTTTGAAAAATCTCACTTTTTCTACTGTGACGCCAGGGAAACATATTTTCCAAAGGTACAATATAGTAATAAAATTTTGACGACAAAATATTGCACAATACACGATTCCTTTGCAAGGTGTTTCACAAAGAGACATTATTTTTCTGAGGATTAATTCAAAACCATGTACTCATGCATTGATTTTTGGGTTGGTATGTGTATATCTAAGCTTCAAAATATACAAAGTGGTTTATTTGTCGAAGGGTATTCTATTTTGAGAAAAGCACAGAAACCATTAACACCATGAAATTTCCCCGTCAAATATACCATTTTCTCAGTATATAATGATTTCAATAACGTCTTGAGAAATATGAATTTTTCATCCGATCCTATTACCAGTTTTCGAGATACAGGTCGATAAAATGTCGAATTGCTGATTTTATCAGTTTTTTCTCTAAATTGAATAGCTGGATTGACTTTATGTTGCGAATATAAGTTCAATATAAGTTCTGGTTGGATGTACATGAAAAGGTACAGCTAAATATATTTACTGTTACAGGGTACACCTTTTCCGATATAATTAACAAGTTTTTATACACGGCACAACAAAGATGATAATTATCCATTTTCTTATGTAGGTATAATCCAAATACTGGGTATCTATTTCGTACAGGCAGGTACTTCACAATATACGTGTTGAGCGAGTTATACAGGGTGAGTCAGAATAAGACCGACAAACTTTGACTACAGATTCCTCACCTCATTTCGAGGTGAAAAGTTGCTATCAAAGTATGTCTTAAAATGCATCATATCTGAGATACAGGGTGTCGAAAATACGAAAAAAATTAAGATTCAATATTTGTTTTCTCCAAAATTCCTGAAGGAAAAAATTTGAAACTTGGTACACTAATCAAGGTTTATCAAAGTGCGATTATTGCACATAGGAAATTATGCCTCTACTGAGGACATATCTTCAGTTTTTCTCAATTATCTCAGAAACCTCCACTTCAAGGCACATGGAATGTCATGACTCTCAGGTTGAGTATCGATGAGCCGAACTGATGTCAAATGCTCATTTGTCCATTCACTTGTCCCATGAAAATATGACACACATACCATCGTAACTACGCCACTGGTTTACGAAAATGAAAAATTATAACTTCAAATTAGCACGTTGATAAACCTTGATTAATGTACAAAGTTTCAAATGTTTTCCTTCAGGAATTTTGGAGAAAACAAATTAATTTTTTTTTTCCACTTTCGACACCCTGTACCTCAGAAGGGATGCATTTTAGAATTGATAGCAACTTTTCACCTCGAAATGAGGTGAAGAATCTGCAGTCGGAGTTTTCGGTTGTATTCTGACTCACCCTGTATAGTATATTGGAAATTATAATAGATAACCTCGCTTATTACTGAATAAATGTACTTTTTTGCAGAAAAACTAGTCCATTTAGATGAAATGGTGCTCTTATCTCTGAACAGCGCCTTGTATGGAAGATGCCGCGTAATAATTTGGTAAATAGTCCATTTTTCAAATGATTCTGCTGACAATTCCACCCAAAAAAGATTTTAATTCCAAGCAAGATCTTGGACCCATTACTTTCTTGCAGTTTGCAGCATTTGATGTGATTCACATGGATTTTAGATATTTTTAATGGAAAAGATAATATTTCACTTGTTTATTGTTGTTTCTAACTCCCTTATCTATCTTGTGACTGCACGCATCCGTCTCCACATTTTCATATCTGCTACAAGCATTGTATGTTACATACACCCCCCAGAGGTCAGTTCTATTTCTATGCTCCCTATTCTATAGAACCTTCTCTTCAATTCAACATGCACCTCCAACAAAAAAAATATTATCCACATCTACGTGAAATAGGCATATTGGGTAAACCACTATAAAAAAACACACCAAAACCTCTACCTACGTATTCAACTATGGTTCAATTCTTGCTTGTATGGATCATCCTAATTTAACATATATTGCTAAATAACTACAAATATTTAATAATAAGCGAGGTAATAACTATTATAGGTTTTATAATTTTTGATATAGTATATACCTCGCTCTACACATATATTGTGGAGTACCTGTCTGTACGAAATAGGTACCCAGTATTTGAATTATAAAGCATAAAAGGGGATTGAAATATAATTCAAAATTGATTAATATTTTTAACGTTTGTTTTTTCAGTATATTCTTAGAATATATTTAGTATTTTTGGGTTTTCTATTATGTGTTTCTTAATAGCAAGTTTGAATTCTTTGATTTTTTTTATAGTTTTTAGATCCGTAGGGAGATAGTTATACAATGTAGGTCCGAAAAAAAATGAATGTTTGCGTGTGGCTCTTTCGGTAAAATGGAATTCTTATATTTAAATTATCAGAGAATCTTGTTGATTTCGAGAAGCTTGTGGTATATTTTATTAAGTTGGAAAACATCCAAATTAGACCTTGATAGCAATATTGAGCCCTAATATTTAGGACTTTGGTTTCTTGAAATAGTATTTGAGTAGGGAACCTTTCATCTTTTCTGTGTATTATTTTTAATAATGAATTCTGCATGACTTGTAGAGGGTGCAACGTCGTGTTGTATGTCCCCCCCCCCCCACACTATAATACAGTAGCGTAATACGCTTTCAGCCAGAGAGGTGTATACGCGGGATAGGTTTTTCCGTAAGAGAATATCTCTAAGCATAAAAATTTGTACATGAGAAGTCTCAGTCTTTTCATGATATGTGTGATGTTTTCATCCCATCGTATATGTTGGTCAATAGTAACTCCCAAATATTTAATCGAGGAATTTATTTCTATCGTTGCGCAGTTACATGTGTATCTATCATTGCAGAGTGGTGTGTGTATTTTTAAGGTATCATTTGGAAGTGTGTCTCTGGTATATAGAGATAATGTCATGAATTAAGTTTTGTTCATGTTCAAACTCAGTAGGTTATGATTCAACCAGGTGAGAATTTGTCTAAGATCGTTTTCTGCAGTTATGTAGACGTCATTCCAGGTTTCATCTCTGAATATCAGCGCGGTGTCATCCGCATAACATATAATGTGTCCACGAAAGCCATTGATTTGAGATATAGTATTTATATAAATCAGGAATAGAATTGGGCCTGATACCGTTCCCTGAGGCACACCCACTGATATATGTGCTGTGTTACTGAGTTGTTCCCCTATCTTAACATTTTGTGTCCTCTGTGAGAGATAATTTCTCATCAATTCCAGACTGATCCCTCTTATTCCATACTCAGAAAGTTTTTCCAACAAGACATCATGTGACACGGTGTCAAACGCCTTAGCCAAATCAAGGAAAACGGCCAAGCATTGGACGGATTATCCAAAATCTCTGTTGTGTGTTCTACAAAGTCTAAGACAACCTTTTCTATATTCGAGTTTTGGATGAATCCAAAGTGCCTGTCGGTTATAACCCGATGTTTAATTAAAAATTCAAGTATTCTTTTCTTGACAGATTGTTCAAAAATTTTTGCGAAATCATCTATCACAGATATAGGTCTGTAATTTTTCATTTCATGTCTATTCCCTGCTTTGTAAACTGGGACAACTCTCGACTCTTTCCATTGGTTGGGTAAGTCACCGTTTGTATAGCATAGATTTATTAGATGTTTAATCGGCTTCAGGATATATGTATGTGTGTTCTTAATAAGTTTAGTATCTATTCCATCTGGCCCTGGTGCACAATTGTTTTTTAATTCAGCTATATGTTGGATTGTCTCATTCTCATCAATGGGTACAAGGAAAAGCGAAGGCGCAATTGAGGGTTTCATTAGAAAATGGTCGGGGAGATCACATTTATCAATTTTACTTGCCATGTCAAGGCCTATTTTTGTGTAGTAGTTATTGAAATAATCACTTTTTGTTTTATTTTCAGTTATGGGGTGCCCATTTTCTCCAGTAATAGTGGTGTTTTGTATTTGATTTTTATTTGAGTTAGTGTTGGATATACCCTCAATATTTAAAAAATTTACGGTTATGCATACCTATTGTAATGTTATTAAGTTACTCAAAAGTCACTGAAGAAATGCAAGTTATTGTTTTAATAATTTCAAAGTATAATTATTGTTGGTGGTTGGTGGTTCTTCAGCCCCAAAATTGTGAACGGGAGGTATTAATTTTATGAAATAATTTATCTGTGGCGCAACTGTAGAATTATTGAGTGTTTGCAAAAACCCATAGTGATTTATTCGGGAATCACCCTGTAACAGTAAATATTTTTAGCTGAACCTTTTCTGTACATCTAAACAAAACTTATATTAAACATAAAGTCAATCCAGTTTTCAATTTGATGAAAAAAAAACTGATAAAATCAGAAATTCTCCACTTTAACCCCCTGTATCTCGAAAACTGGTCGTAGGATCGGATGTAAAATTCATGTCTCTTATAACGTTACTAAATCATAATATACTGAGAAAACGGTTACATTTGACGAGGAAAATAAAAAAAAGGGTGTTTATGGTTTTTGAACTTTTCTTAAGATAGAATAACTTCCGACAAATAAATCACTTTTTATATTTTGAAGCTTAGACACACACATGAAATAGTAGTTTTACCTTTTCCAAAAATCAATCTGTAAGTAAAGGGTTTTGAATGATCTATTTAAAAAAAACATGTGGTTCTCTCTATGAAACACCCTGTATAATATTTTCTCGTCAAAATACATATTGAGGAGTACCTTTGGAAAATTTGTTTTCCTGACGTCACAGTAGGAAAAGTGAGATTTTGCAAAAAATGACCGTCATACATTTGTGAATCACCCTGTAAATATAAATGTTTTTAATTTTACGTATTCACATACCAAAGTTTCACAAAATTTGACCGGTCACCACTCTATATAAAAAAAGTGCAGGGCCTTTTCTTGTCGTTATTCTTTCCAAAATGATAAGTTAATGAAAACGTGTTTTTCAAACCTTTCGAACCCATTGTAAATAAATATATATATATGCAATTTCAACGATAAAAATCACCGATTGAAACAACAATAACACTTTATAATTGTTATTCCTTTTTCGCATTGAAAAAATGAAATTTGTTATTTATTACAACACAATAAAACGAAGTTGCATTAGATCACTAATAACTCACAAAAGATAACAGACAATTTGGAAATTTCATGTATATATATATATATATATATATATATATATATATAGTAGTTCTATAGGGAATGGTGACAAAGAAACCTACAGTTTCTTTTCAAACTTATCATCAGAAACCAGGCTATCCAAAATAAAAACCAATGACCAAAAAGGCATTCTTGAAAGGTACCTATGATCCTATACGATTTTTTCACAGGATGTTTATTGACTTGTTGGCCGCTTACAGTTGATAGCCTATTCGAACATTCTTTTCTTATGAAAAAAAGGCGAAAAGTTGATGATAAACGAAAAAACAAAAAATGTTCTCTGACAATTTAAACTCACGTTTAATTTCTGCTAAAACATTTCAAGAAAAAACTTCTTCATAAAACCTGAACACGAATCGCTAACTAAGTATATCGATGACTGTACGATGGATTATTATGGGAAATTATATTAAGCTACTTTATCTAGCTTGAATAATAACCTAAGAGGTAGGTAATTCGGAAATGTATTTCATTCGTTGTATGCGTAATGCACGTTTCTGCAAGGGCTCGATTTTAAATACAAACAACAGTGTCTAAAAATAAAACGACATCGATAAACAATTATCTCAACTAATAAAGGTTTCTATACGCATCGCCGGTAAACTGCCTTCTTGAATATTATAAACATATGCTTGTTGTTCGTTGCTTTGATTTTATTTTGAGTAAGATTTCCTTATCTCGTTTTACGTTTCTCAAAAAATCAGTTCAAGATTCCATATATACATGCCCCATCAAACAAATAACATAGATTTTTATCAATTTCAGAACAATAATTGTTCAACCTAGAATACCGAATCTATCAAACTTCGTACAGCCATTTTTACTGTCAGTTATTATGTAAGTAACTCAGAGCAGAGTATAACTCCGACTACGGGTCGGCGCACAGTGGTTCCCAAAAATATTGTAAGATTTAACGCAAAATTATGATTTTCTCAGTTTTTTTTTTTACTTGACCGCTCCCCTTGAGTTGTCAAGTAATGTAATCGTGCAAAAAAATGAGAAATGGGCGGGAATAATCGTTTTGAGGTCCCTCGAGACGATTGAGACCATTTCCAGAGTGAAGGCTGTCTGTGCGCGTGCGTGTGAGTGTGCGTGTGCGTGTGCGTGTGCCTGTGCGTGTGCGTGTGCGTGTGCGTGTGCGTGTGCTGTGCGTGTGCGTGTGCGTGTGCGTGTGCGTGTGCGTGTGCGTGTGCGTGTGCGTGTGCGTATGCGTTGCGTGTGCGTGTGCGTGTGCGTGTGCTGTGCGTGTGCGTGTGCGTGCGTGCGTGTGCGTGTGCGTGTGCGTGTGCGTTGCGTGTGTTTGCTGTCGTGTGCGTTGTGTGCGTGTGGTGTGCGTGATGCTCGTGTCGGCGTGTGCGGTGCGTGTGCGTGTGCGTGTGCGTGTGGCGTGTGCGTGTGCGTGTGCACGTGTGCGTGTCGTGTGCGTGTAGCGTGTGCGTGTGCGTGTGCGTGTGCGTGTGCGTGTGCAGTGTGCGTGTGCGTTGCGTGTGCGTGGGCGGTGGTATGCGTTGCGGTGCGTGTGCGTGTGCGTGTGCGATGTGCGTGTGCGTGTGCGGTGCGTGTGCGTGTGCGTGTGCGTGTGCGTGCGTGTGCGTGTGCGTGTGCTGTGCGTGTGCGTGTGCGTGTGCGTGTGCGTGTGCGTGTGCGTGTGCGTGTGTGCGTGTGCGTGTGCGTGTGCGGTGTGCGTGTGCGTGTGCGTGTGCGTGTGCGTGGTGTGCGTGTGGTGTGCGTGTGCGTGTGCGTGTGCGTGTGCGTGTGCGTGTGCGTGTGCGTGTGCGTGTGCGTGTGTGTGTGCGTGTGCGTGTGCGTGTGCGTGTGCGTGTGCGTGTGCGTGTGCGTGTGCGTGTGCGTGTGCGTGTGCGTGTGCGTGTGCGTGTGCGTGTGCGTGTGCGTGTGCGTGTGCGTGTGCGTTTGACCAATCGAGCTGAAACTGGGTACGAAGACACAGTTTCTGTCCCGAATGCCTCTATTAGTTTTTGACCGTCATTTGTCAAACTGGAAGAGTCACTATTAAAAAATGTCGCACGATACTTGACTTGCAATACCTCATTTGAGAGCCCTTGAAAAACTGTATCCAGAACAGTCAAAATCATTTCTCCAACTGACATCTGTCAAAAATGAAAAAGAATAATTTAATACTTTGCCCTTCAATTATTCAAAATATATCTAATGGATCAGAACTAAATTCGGCACGAAACAACACAACAAAAAAATCCAAATAAGTCTGCAGTTGGAGCTTTCCACCGTTTCCCAGTCTGGCGCTACAAATTTTTAATTTTTCTCCTGAGCGTTACCATCCGAGACGGCCGCTCACCCGGGCTCAATTGACTGGGGTCAAATATCTCCCTTGGTCAATTGACTGTTGAATTGACCTACCAAATAAATATTTTATCAATGTTTTATTTCAAAATAACTCCATTCTCCCGAGGCCCGTGCCGGTCAAGTTCTGGGGTGTCATACAGCTGATTTTTAACCACTGTACTCCGTTATAAAATTGCATTTATACCCGTCATTCACGGGAACTGGCAAGTTTAAATATAACTTGTATGAAAATGGAAGCGTGAAATAGATTTTCGTCGACAAAAATGTATTGAAGACCAAGTGAATGCAATGCCAGTCTTTAATCAATGTTACGAATGATTTCTGGTGACTGCTCCTTTTTGGAAAAAATTTTTTTGTCTCTTTCATTTATATCTGTTTTTGATTAGGACTGAAATAGAAAATCAAATTTGCAAATGCAAATTTTTACTTTCAGATTTTTTCTTCTTGAGTTAGGGTCCTTTCAAAATATCTATTAGATGTTGTTCAATGTCTAGCGTGGCTTTACCCGTAAAGTAGTTGTCTTCTGTTGAATAATCACAAAAAATAACTGCATTTTTATCATGGATTTTTCAATTCACAGAAAAATATTTCTATTCAATATTCAATTGAGAATGTTTCCCTTTTCTGTATGGAAGCACTATGTGGTTAATGCATTCGAGTGTGGGAGCGTTTTGTACTTATTTGTTAACATTGGAATAATCGTGTCGAGTCGAATATATTTTCTCTTGTGGCCTTTTTCACCCATCTCGAGAACTCTAGAGAAAAATATTATTTTGTCCCATCGATGCTACATTCCAATAAGAAATTTTGATATGATATTCAGTGGTTTCGAGGATGACCAATCTCGATATATCCCCACTCGAAAAAAGAAGGTATACTTGAATGTGCAATCAACCCTGAATCCTTTCCGAGAGCACATATCGCTACTCGTTATTGCTTTTAAATCGAATGTTAATTTTTTTATCGAGCAGACTGTAAGAAAATAATGATATCCCAACCGCAAATTTCCTGACACTGCTACTGGTCATGCATTCGTAAACCTAAATATTTCACTACTAACTACATCTTTCACAAATACGTGATCTTTTGTGTTGCCGAGTGTAATTCATTATTTTCCTGCATAGTTTTTGAGCACACCAACGCCTTTTTGTATAAATAATTCATTATTTCCTAGCGTTGTGCATTGATGAAACCGTGGAGAACGTTTTCAAATAATTCTCCACATTTTTTAGAAAAGATCATTCATTTGATTTCTTACAATATTAATAATACACAGTGTTAGAACATTAATCCAGCGTTTCGTGGTATTCCTACAGTTCGATTTGATGTACATACCGTTTCATTATTACGTGTTTATGCTTTATTATAGGAAACGGGTGTAATTCGGTACGTTATTTTTTGTTGTCGGTGATATCCATTGAGGAATGAAATACCTAATATATCACGGCAAAATGATAATCCAGATTGAGTGCTTCTGTAGTGTATTTTTTCCGCTTTTTATTCATTCATGAATTCGATACCGTTTCAGTTATTTTACGATTCATTGACATGTTTCTATAATAGCTTGATCGTCGTATTAAAAAGTTTTGGGTTATTTATTTTTATAATGAATTAGATAATTTTTTGGTATCGCTAAAAATATCACTCCTTGAAATTCAAGGCGAAAAAGTATTATTTTGAAGAGTCGAGAAAAATGTGATTGATGAATAGAATTGTATCTAATGAAGCCTTTACTGAAAATATTAACATTTCCAACCGATTTGTAAAACCACCTCTTCTCAATCAGTAACTCCAATTTTAAAATTCCTAATAACAGTGTCCCACAATTTTTTAATTTCACATACTATTGTCCCTTATAGGTTTAACTCATAATCTCAAACAATTTCCTGAGTTTGAGATTTGATAACATAACGACTGTATTAGAAAACATTATTATCCATCGAAGTGGATCTTTAGGTAGAAGCAGCCTGAGTGATTGACTGGCTGACTCATCAGAGTACAGAAAGTGCAAGTGCAACTCGCGCTCTGAGGGTTCCGTAACATTATTCATTTTATTAACCTCAAAACAGAAACGTAGCTTCATTATTCCTTTCTCAGTAATAAAACTGCTGAACATTCATTGTTTCACCACGGCATACTTAAGAAAAAAGTACTACTTCGAAACCCCTTCGCACGAATTTGTTTCGGCAATATTAGAAATGAGACAATAGTTATTAAAATAATTGTGTTTATGAGAACAGAAAGTCACACATCAACATGTAAGAAAGGATTTCAGTTGCCCCTTTACGAATATATTGGTAATCGTACTTCCATCTATCATCTCCATCTATCGAAGGATATTTGAACCAAGTATATTCTGGTGCGGCACTATCGTCATCTAGCCAAACCGAAGTAACATTCATTAGAAACAATTTGAAATTTATAGCATCTCTCGACGCACTTTGAATCCAAATCACTGACTGATAAATATGTTTTGTTTGTCAGCTAGGGCCCACTCCTGAGAGATGTTCTCAGAACCATTAGAATAGAATAGAATAGAATAGTGTTTATTTGCGGGTGTTTACATATGAATTACAGGTTACAGTAATTGACTACAAGTAGCAAATAAGCACATGAATGTCCCACTGAAGTTGACACTTGTTTGTGGGATGGTTCACATATGTGTACCAAAAGAGATTAATATGATGATAGTAGTTATTATAAAACAAGATCATGCCGGGGTTAATTGAAAATTATTCCTTGGAAATCCTATTCGGCATTAGAATATCCTCTAATAATTTAGTTTAGAATAATTATTTTCCAGCTGTAACCACAGTCAAATGGAGTTGGATCATCTTTTGATAAAACTCAGTCGTAGCTTAGGAATACGTTGCGATTATTATACAATGAAATATATGACAATATACGTGCATTGTATCGACATCATGAACTGAAATCTCCAGCGAATGAAAATTTATAGGCAAAATGTTATGGGATAGCATCAAGAGTTCTGTATTTCATTTTCGTCATTAATTTATTACAAAAAATATGAAATTTCCATTGGACTTTCTTATATTCCTACTGGTAATAAAATAATAGGGCTGCCATACCTAAAGTCCAATTAGCTGCTCAAAATGCTCATAAAACTGTTCCATTTGAAAACTCATTACCACCTAGAAAAGTATGTTCATGCCAGAATGAACGCTACCTTCCTAACCTTCAAATCCTCCATCTTAAATCTCATCCTAGATTCAGATATATTGGTACTGAGTGTGTAAGCATTCGTGAGATGAATTATTACTCTTTAATTTCACAGTGACCTATACCTACCGGGCTTCTGATTTTATTTTTGTTGAGAATTACCAGTTGGTTATGGAGAACAATGTGCCGAAAGTTCCCAATAACGTCACAATACTTTTTTTGATGTTACCGCATTTTATCTCAGTTTGAACGATGAGTAAATTCGGTGATATAAAGTAAAGGCACCTTCCACAATCATTGGTAGATTCATCCGGAGATTTAAAACGATACATATCGACCTGTGTAGACTTATATATAGTTAGATGATGAATTCATTTATATTCTTGACATTATTTCAAATATATTTTATGGCGGTAGTTGAAAAGATTTGTTCATTTAAATGATCTCATAAAACATCAGCAATCATTCGGGTTCAATGATGCTGTTCATGAGAGCAACTGGCATTGAAGTAAAAATAATTTCATGCCTTGAATTATATCGGATTTCTAAATCTCAATTAATATCCATAGCTTGTGGTTTTATGGAATGGACATGATGATGAGCGCCACAAAACTGTTACAAGCCCAAAGGGCACATGTAGACTATTCGAAAATCAAAAAGATTAATCCATCTTAGATTTGAACACTAATGAAAATATAAATATATATATATATATATATATATATATATATAATTCTACTGTACGTGTGTTGTCACTGCACTCCTCCTGAACGGCTGGACCGATTTGAATGAATTTTTTTGTATGCATTTGGGTGGCGCCCTGGATGGTTTAGATTCACAAATCATCCCCCTAAATGTTAAGTGTGGTCCACCCCTTTTTATTTTTATTTTGTCATGACTTAGAATAAAAAAATCATATTACTCTTAATTCACCCTTCTACGATCAACCCCTATTTTTATAATTTTTTAGGAAAACGGGATGACGGGAACAACGGGATAACGAAAAAACGGGAAAACGGGATAACGGGATGACAGGATAAGGGAATAACGGGAAAACTGAATAGCGGGATAAATAAAAAATGGGATAACAGGAAAACGGGATAACGGGATAACGGTAATAACGAGATAAACGAAAAAAACGGGAAAACGGGATGACAGGATGAGGGGATAAGGGGAAAACGGGTAAACGGGATAAAAAAAATGGAATAACAGAAAAACGGGATAACGGGAATAACGGGATCACAAAAAAACGGGATAACGGGATGACAGGATGAGGGGATAACGGGAAAACGGGATAATGGGGTAAAGACAAAAAGGGGTAACTGGAAAATGGGATAACGGGATAACGGGAAAGTTTCGGGAAAAACATTTTAGGGAACATAGAAATTTGGACAGGACAACGTCTGTCGGGATATATATATATATATATATATATATATATATATATATATATATATTTCGATGCTAAATGCTGCCCATAACTCTACTTGCGTTTTGGGGAGTATTTGGAGCAATAAATAATATGCGTAAATCAAAATAGCCACCTTTGGTATTTGTTTTTGAAATAATGCTCAAATAAAAATTCAAAAACAATTGCTGGATTTATCCTCGGGACAAGTGTTATTATTTTCAGTTTTGCTGGAGGTTATTTCAAACACAACTGCCTGGAAATGAGTTTCTAGATTTTAAGATATTCTGACTCTTGTGAAAAAGTGGTAAATTGTGATTTTTCAAATTTTGTATACTATTCAATTAAGATAATGACTTTTTGTATGTAAATGTTGCTGAATATCTAGAGTACAATTTCTTGAAACTTCGATTTCTCTTAATAAAAAAGTGCTTTTAGCTATTTTGCACCTAATTGTCTAATATTAAATTTCTAGATTTTCGTGAGATTTATTTGAATTTGAAAGATGAGAAAGATTTTTCCACCAAAAGAGTAATATCTAATTTTGGAGTAGAAATGAGGTAAATCGCATTTGTTTTGTTATATCGCGTCATAGGTGTGCTGAAATCAAATCAGGGTGATCACGAAAGTTCACAAAATTGCAGCTACTGTTTCTTCTATGATGCACTTCCTATGGAGTATGTCTGTCACGTGTTCTTGGGTGGACAAAATTACGTTGATCTTGTGGAATTTTATTTTTTTTGCAACCTTTCTGGTAGAAATGTTCTTGAAGCTCATGATCGGTATGTATGAAAAAAGATAAACTTTATGTTGATGGTTATGTCTACCTGTGTTATTTTGATGAGACTTAGGTAAGATTTTTGTAACTCTTTCAGTATTCTTTGCGAAAGCTTTCAGTCTTGGCATGGCCAACGCGTCGTGACATCTGATGTTACCATCATTCATATTTGCTTGAATATGAACCTCAAGAATGAGTTTGTGCGATGTGATATTCTGTCACTATCTCTGAGTAGATATTATACAGGGTGTCCCGTAAATAATCCCTTCCTTGAAAGGGTATGTAGAACACGCCATTTAGAATGAACAGGTTCTATATTTTGTTTCTCAAATTCACCCGTTTCTCCAATAATTGAATATAAAAATTGATATACAAAAATGTGATAACCAGCAATCCACCACTCAATGATATATTCATTGCCGCCGTTGCCAAGGGTGCACTGTTCAGTTGAAGATGAGTTTAGTATTCACGAAATAACTTGAGCTGGTTAGTTGAAATGTTTATCGCGATGGCTTCGATTTCCATTCGAAAATATCATGATATGCCAATTACTTATGTTGAAACTTATTATCACGATGGTGCAACCCAAGTTCTGTGGCTGTACCTCAAATGCTGTTAGTTTAGTACCGAAAAAGACGAGTGGCAGAACACGATATTGTCGCAGATGATCCAACAGTGAATATACGGCCTACGGTTCTTTTCACTCTCTATACTCTATATACTCCATCCACTCCATACACTAGGAGCACTAATTTTTCCAAATAACACACTGTACAAAAAGAACCCTCATTCCTTATGACGAAAAACAAACACATGTCAATAAACCTAATAAATTCACTAACAAGGCTGATTATCGGACGAAATTTGTCCAAACATTTATAAATGTAACTTCTAAAATTGAAACTGTCATATGATGTCGGTTTTGGCAAACTTCAATCGTAAAAGTTCGTGTTTTCATCGCGTTCCATATACCACGATCCATCAACTGGCGGTATTGTTAATGTTGGATATTTCTGGAGATTTCACTTAATACTCATAAAAATTAAATATTGACTTATGTATTGAGCCTTTTTTACTCTGAATACCGATCACACACTCTCCGCACTATTTTCAGGGATATCCTGTATACAAGTAAAGAAGGGCTACTACTGCTATTCTGGCCTACAGAGTGAAAGTGTTAAACAAACCATTCTTTTTTCTTAGGAGAAAAAATATTGAATGAGTGAAATATAGGTATCTGGATTCTACGGGGAGTCTCATGGTCAAATTGACATCTCTGAAATGAGTACGAAAAAGAAGTTGTGGACGAGCTGTATAAAATCAATGAAGGAATCATTCACATTCATCATTTTCAATCGATAAAATGGTTGATAATTTTTTCAACCACATAAGCAATGAAACGTGAATTGGAATGTATAGTTCCGCAATATTTCAATTCTAATTTAATAGGTGTTGACCCCGATCTCAAAAAATACCACCCAAAATACTTAACCTTCGATTCAACACATATAAAGTAATCAAGCTCACCAACACATTCTCATAAAAACCCATTTGTAACGGGTGATCACCATTGCGAATCCATTGTTTACACACTTTCTTATTTCGAATATAGTTTTTTCTTGAGAAATCAACGATTTTGAGGGTCGCCAGTTAATTGCTTTGTATTCTTTGAAGCCTAACTTGAAATTTCCAGAATAACGTATTTTACGAGTTTAAGGAATCGCGCGATTTTACTCTATCACAGCAAAGTTTTCATCAATCATTTCAATTGAAAATTGGACAATTGAATTGTTATCCTGAATGACTTCCTATGAATAGTATAGAACATTAGCGGAACGAGTACTTTACAGAGTATCAATATAGACAGACGTGAAGGGAAATCATATCGAAAGCATATTCATTAATATTAACACAACAATGTATGAATGTTAATTTTACAATTGTGTATCAACGAATTTTAGACGCTAGACCGGAAGAAATGGAAAAACACAAATCTAACTTTGCAAAGATGGAAAAATGTTAGAAACTTTTCTTTTGGAGTGGCTCTTTGAAATTAGTGTTTTTCCACATTAAAACCTGTCATGGGGTATAATAGATTGATTCGTTTGAAAACATGAACAGAATGTTCATAAAATCAAATGTGGAATCATCTGCGACTGAAAGATAAATTTTAGTCACTATCTTCCATAGTTCAAGATAACCTCTTGTGAGGTATCCATGTTCATATTTTCAAATAAATCAATCTATTATACCCCATGACAGGTTTTAATGTCAAAAAATACTAATTTCAAAGTGCCACTCCAAAAGAAAAGTTTCTAACATTTTTCCATCTTTGCAAACTGAGAATACTTCTAGAAAATGTGTTTTCCCAATTATTCCGGGATTCCTGATGATCGTGGAAGCGTGAAATAGAATTTCGTCGACAAAAATATATTGAAGACCCAGTGAATGCGATGCTTCTTGCATCAATGTTACAAATGATTTCTGGTGAGTATTCTCTTTTGGAAAACATTCTTCTTTGCCTCATTCATCTATATGAGTTCTAAATTAAGACTGGAATAGAAAATCAAATAACTATCTGAATGAAAATGCAAATTTTCACTTTCAGATTTTATCTTTTGAGTTAAGGTCCTTTCTCAATGTCCAGCGTGGCTTTAGCCGGGGAGATAGTTGTTTTATATTAGATATTCACAAAAATATCTTCATTTCATCGTGAATTTTTACATTCAAAGAAAAATATTTCTATTCAATATTCAATTGAGAATATTTTATTTTTCAACATAAATACCTAACAAGAGATTATTTTGAACGATGTAAGATAGTGACTAGAGTTTATCTTTCAGTCGCAGATGATTCCACATCTGATTTTATGATTATTCTGTTAATATTCTCAAACAAATCAATAGTTTATATATTTAGTTTATATATTTGTATATTTCTAGATATTCAGTTTTATCCATAAGTAGGTAACTACATCTATCAGGTAGACACAAACAAGTAATTTAAAATTTAATTTGATTTAGTTACTTTTAATTGACATTTCCTTTCTTCTGAATGTCCTACGGCACACATAAGACAAACTAAAATAGTAACTAGCCGAATTTAAGAACATGAATTTGTTGTTGTCCGACATTTAGACCCTTCCTCGGCCTTCTTCAAAGGCCATGAAAAAACAGACAACAGAATACTCTTCAAGAGCATAAAAACCATTGCCACCGTGAAAACAAATAGAGCTGGGGTCGTTTGTGAAACACTTGAGATATATATGTGCCCCAACTGCCTCAACAAAACGCGATGTTTGGAGCAGACTAATAATACTTGGAAACACATACTATTCGCCATCCTACAAAACCAAGTACTACCTACAGTTCTGCTTCACTAACTTCGCTCAGGATAAAATGCACCCTTGGATCCTCAGTTTTTTTGAAGGAGCTGACAGAATAAGTCTTTGATGAGAAACAGTATTGAGAACTGGGGAATAGGCATATTATTGGGATACCAGCGTCAAAATCCTAACTTCGCCTAGAGTCTACACCCTGACTGGGCAGATTGAGGCCTCGGCATGAAATCACTTCTGTCCTTGAACTCCACTATTAATTTTACCGACGTTTTCGTTAGGGAACAAAGTAGCTTGAAATTTCTTCGTAGTTAAAACAACGAATGTACTATCTATACAGTTTTATTCTTGAAAAATAATTCAAATTTCTTCCTCTTTTTACTTGTCTCGTGCTTTCTTAAATTGTTGATGTAGAATTGTGAAATTCGCAGAATCATAATGAAGTAAAAATTTACTGAATTACTGAGTGAGAGCATCTTGAGTAATATATACTGCAAGCAAATAACGATGGAAAAATCGATATTTCCGACAAATAATTTGGGGAACAAGATAGGCTGGAAATATCTCAGGAGTCGCAATCACGCCAATGGGACTCCTTACATTAGGTAGGTTTGCGTAGTTGTTCCTTCAAATAGCGAAACTATCATCCATTTAATGTAAACAGTATATTGTCTGCCTCTGGATATTATATTTATCATCTCTATGAATGTATTTTTTTGTTACATTTTGTAGATTTTCGATAAAACTGGAGCAATTCTGAGCACCATGAGTGAAAATACTTTCACTTATTCCCATGAAATTGAAATTGATATTCATACCAATTATGAGAAAAGATAAATTCCAACCCTAAGAATAATACTTCATATCTTATACTCAATATAATAAACTGAATACTCGATATCTACCCAAATATACGAGTAAACCAAAGTTTAAAACCCAGTTATTGAATTTATTGAGATTTCTTGATTGGTTTTCACTACGTACTCTCTAATTTTAAATAAATTATTTTCAAAATTGTTCAATAAATAATAAGACTTATGTCAACGAAATTTAAATTGATAGACGTACCAATAATGGGGAAAGAAGAAGTCTTACCTCAAGAAAGAGACTTCCTCTATACAGTTTGATGATTATTCGAATAGATTTCAGTAGAAATACTACCTACTTATTAAGGACCTATTTTTCAACCGAATGAAACAAAATTTTGCTTGAAAATACTTATATATCTTCATTAAGTTCGAAAGAAATTAGTTGAGCTCTTTCAAGATGGCGGCCGTTGAAAGATTGAAAAAATTCGTATTCTCTCATTTTTATAATAATAATAAAACTATAGGTCGTTTGGTAGAGCTCCATAAGCTTCATACCTCTCATAAGTGAAGGTTTTTCTTTAAGATACAGACTACAGGAAATCGCTTATAATAAATTATCAATAAATTCATTCATATTTTGTGTTTGCCGTGTATGATTGTTTTATTCGTGTCAATCAGCTTTGTAGGTCAGGTCAGAACGCCATGGATTTCTCTCCAATTCATAGTTAAACTATATAAATTATTATTATATTTCGAAGTAATATTGAGATTGAAACCCAAGTAAGTACTGCCTATACCTTGGTTCAACAGATGAGTGAACTTTCGTTTTTTCAGAAGTGTTTTAGATCTGAATTTTAAATTTTTCTTTATAAGAATTCTATAGTCAAATCAAACCGCAAAGAACTGATATTCTTCTTTCTTTTGATTTCAGTCAGATTACATAGAAACATTAGAAAACGTTTAAGGATATTTGGCTCTTTCGATCGTTCAAGGTTTATACAAAAAAAAGAAATGCTATTTGTGTTTTCCAATAAAAATTAAATGATTAATAAAAAAACCTTTTTGAAGCGAGCTTTTATTCAAATGCGCTAAAAAGTAAAAAATAATAGCTTTGGATGTGCGACGTAGGTTATTCCGTTAGTTATAGATTCAAAAGCTTGTCGCTTCTGTATTCGAACTGAAAACTTTGCGCGACAAGCTTCTGAATCTATAACTCACGGAATAACCTACGTCACACATCCAAAGCCATTATTTTTTACTTTTTAGCGCATTTGAATGAAAGCTTGTCTTTAAAAAGGTTTTTTTATTAATTATTTTATTTTGTGCATTTTAGTAAGTACACCTTAATCTATGTATTTTTGTTAATGCATAGTCATTATGAGGCCTTTTTCCTGTAAGTTCTGAGCTATCTAGTTCTTCAATGAGGAGATCATCTGAAGATTAACTCCTACGCCATCTTCAATTTATGAATTCTGACAAAAAACAATAATCTTCGACTAAATTCATAGTCTCTGACCCCCAAAAACCCCGACATACCAATTTTGAATAGAAACGTTCCATTATCACAACCATGTGGAGTCGCCATCTTGAATTTATGAATTTTGAGAATACCCCCGAAAACCTCCACATACCAATTTTTAATAGAATCGGACCATAATTACAAAACTCGTTCGCCATCTTAGAGCCGCCATCTTGAATTTGTGAATTTTGAAAAAAAAACATAATCTCCGACCCCGAAAACCCGCACATACTAATTTTGAGTCGAATCGGACCATAAACACAAATCTCGTCCGCCATCTTGAGCCGCCATCTTGAATTTGTGAGTTTTGAAAGAAAATTCATAATCTCCGACCCCGAAAACTCCCACATACTCATTTTGAGTCGAATCAGACCATAAACACAAATCTCGTCCGCCACCTTAGAGCCGCCATTTTGCTTTTTTTTTCTCCAAACTTCCATAATGCATTGTCACGGGAACTATGAACACCTGCTAAATTTCACATTAATAGGGCAACTGGAAGTGGATCAAATTTAATTTGCAAAATTTGATGACAAACATCGGGACAGGTGAAACTAAATAAAAGCTTGTAATATATCCCATTTTTGTGATACCTGATCTGTTAGCTTGATAATTGAGATGGAAATTTCAGAATTATTAAATACATTCTAAAATCTACATTTCCGACTGGCCGCGCAATCCGGTTTTTATATTTTGTGCTCAATATAATCGAATAATCACCCGATATCCACCCAAATATACAAGATAACCCAAGATACAATTCGAAAGCCATTTATTGAATTTGTTGTCATTTCGATTGAATGTGCGTGCAGTCTATGACATTTCTCTCTACAAATTGTTTTCAAAAACCTGTAGACCACAAAAATGCAGATACCCATGAATCAAAATTCCTTCCTTTCTCCAAAATACCGAAAAATCCAAAATATTTTCGAGTCATCACCAGGTTTACCCTTGCAGAGGGCGAGAAAACAAATTTAAATTGGAAATTACTTTCGTTAAGTGCACCATATATCTAGAAATGTTGAGAGCATAAGTCGAATCGGGTCTACCACACGTTTCGCTGAGTATAAAAGTTTACATGGCAAATTGAAGTCGATAACTCTTTCTGTTCCTATTAGAAATGCAGCTAGCACGTACATCTTAAATTAAAAACATGCTTGGACTGTACCAGAGGGGAGGCAAGGCAAGGGGAAATATGTGATGCGCGCAAACGCATTTTAAATTAAACTTCTATCTTAATTCGAACCTTCGTTAATTTGGCTTTCCTTGTCATCCGCACGTCGAGAATCGGCGGGTAACGTAGGAGGGTAATATGTTCGACTTCCAAAAGCGAAAGTCTTCTGGAATAATAATCAAGAGCTTTATTCCCGACCAATAAATACGACTGTAGGATTTTAAACTCATCCGCAGCACAATTATTCATTCAAGTAATAACATATTCTGCTTTTAATCCTTGCGTCCTTCTTTGTTTATCGAGCGAAGGAAATGACTCCGTTTCTTTTCAGAACGGCAAAAGTTTTAATGACCGCGCGCCGTCGTTTCTTGTCTTTACTCATTGCATGTAAGTGGAAGAAGGAAGAATTCTCAATCAATAATTGTCACGGGCTGGGCTACACACACATTGCCTGATGCATACATTATTCTGCCTTCTTCTTTATCCCCGTTGGCGTCTTGAGATGAATTAAAATGCTCTATTTTATCCCCACCTTTCATTTCGATCCGAATGTAATGAGAAGTTCGAGCTCCTTCGATTCGTATATACAGCGCGAACTAGAAAGATTATTGTTGAAAATAATTGTCATGGGCTGCATACACATATAGCTCATTGTTTGATGTTTTATTTTATTATTATCTTACACTGGGTTCATACAGTCTCTTCCGCATCCACATTTCGACCCCGGTTCATATTCATTTCTCAAGTTTGATTATAATGTCTGTCATTATATTTACAATTCCATCGTTCCGGAAAACCATTGATCTTTCTTTTTCCTTCTATTTTGTGGTGTATATTTGAGTGCTCCTTTTGCAATTTCTCGTCGCTCATTCTCTGTACGTATCCATAACATAAAGTTGTCTAGTTTCTATTCTATATTTTATCCCACCTTTCATATATTTCTCCCCAAATGTGATGAGAAGATAAAGGCTCCTTCGATTCGTACACCTTGTGTCCCACATTGAATTTTTCGGACAAATTAATTGGATATGGATGGGGTTATAGATATTTCATGAATATAGATGATTTGGGGGTTGAACGGAGTTACTCTTCAGGTATAGTTCAGTATTAGCTCTGAATCCAATGGTTACCACACAGTTAGTTTTATATTTATCATGTTTTTTTTTCTATAACATCAATTAGAAGTATGTTGTACACAGAGGGAGCTAAGGAAGCTTGAATACCCACTCCTCATCCTTCAACATCTCAAAATGCAATGCAATTTTGGAAGAGAATGGTTTGAGTTCTGCATATTCCGAGGTGTTGGGAGGAAATGGATAAGCCCTTATAGCTTCCCGTAGATACACTAATGATTTTTTTATCAACTGTATTTGCCAATTCTATTCATTGTAGTGAACGATCTGAAATTTTCCAAACACATTAGTAATGAAATAAAAAAAATGTTTTTCAAACTCTATATCACCATAAATAATATCTCAGTGAGAAAATAAAACTTCTGCTATTTGACTTTCTGCTAGTGACACAGTATATTGGCCGGCTCCAACTGATAAAGACAAAAATAGTCTTTGAAAGATCCAGAATGCGTTCCTCAGATTCGGCTACACACTACGTGAATTTGGCCACTTCATGGATGAACGAACCCCTCACTCCCGGGTACAATTGACAACTGAGCCGAAATACCGAAAGAAAATTTGGACAATTTTTGGACTTTTAGGTTGATGATGTTTCTTTCGGGACACTGGAGAGGATGCAGTTCTGAGCGTACGACAGGATCGGAAGATAACTCTTCAGGGTCCTGAACAAACGATAGGGGTCATCTAGATAAACCCCCATTGTAAGGTAGCCACGGCAGTACTTGCAGTTGCTACGAGGGACATCGAAGTTGCCCTTACTACAGGAACCATGAATACCACATGGTGAATCACAAGGTCTATTGTGTAGCAGATCATCTGAGATCTTACGGACCTGTATTTTTATTAGGTAAAGGCCCAAGTGTCGTCGGGGGCTACGGCCAGATGAGTCTAAGGGGTGGAGTTTTTGGACGGTAAATCTGAGGTGCAGAAACACAGACTCCAAGACTCAAGCAATTCCACACTAACGGGAAGTGTCCATAAATAATGTTCTTCACCTACCAAAAAAAAAAGTTCCTCCCCACAAAACTGTTCTCTTTCAGATATATTTCTCGTACATCGCCGTAAAAGACAACTCGCTTTCTGATTCGATAAAATAAAATCCCTCCTTTTATAGTATAAGGAAACAGGTAAATATCCCATTGGTAGAGACTGTAATGTGAAAATGGCCAAATCATTTTTGACTTCTTGTTTTGAATTAATGCGGCGATACTTGATGAAAATTCATGATGGAGTAAACAAGAGACACTCATTCCACTAAATTATTTTCACTCAACTGGGTTTTCTATTTTGTATAGGATATAAGATGTTATTACGTTAGAAAATATAAATTTTATCCGTAGAATGGCCGAAATATGTAATAACTTTACAATATTTTGTTTTTGTTTTGAGCAGGAACAATAAAATGTTTTTCCTGAAATAAGATTATGCATCAAGGCCAAAGTATAACCGTTATTATTCGCAATTTGTTTAATTATATTCAATTCTTCATTAAAATTTTATTTTGGAAGAGGAACATTGATTAATCTATATATTATATTTTTATATGCGGCTAATAAATGTTGGTATATGAAGGTTCATGGAAAATAAAAAAATTACGTTCATTACTGCTTTTTGTTATAGTCAGGTCAAAAAAGTTCACAGAATCATCTGTTTCCATTTCTTTTTATGAATTTTATTTAAGAGTGAATTAATGCGTTGTTAAAGTCGAAGAACATTTCTTATTGTTTCCACAAAGTATACTAATAATTGAGGTCATAATTAGGTGAAACTCCACTGTATTTTAACTATACTTTATTCTCCATGGAATTTCATAGAACTTGGAGAAGTTTAGCTGGTAAACTGAATTTCACATAATAAATAACTCTAATAGTCTAGGAGCTGGCTACGTAAATTAAAAATAATAAGGTACAAGGGAAATTTTCACATACAAATCTCCCTTACCTTCTGACAAGTGTGTAGCTCTGCACGAAGTCAGTCCCGGGGCTGAAAGCGGGGGCGGGCAGTCAAAGATTCTTCCAGAGAGCCGTATTACGCTCAGATGACTCCAAACCCTTTTTAATTCATCGAGGCCTCGTAGCCCTTCGAATGAATGCTCGCTTTCAAAGTGCAAGGACCTGGGTTCGATCCCGAGCTGGGTCATGAATTTTTTTTTAATTTTCTATCACACTCAAATCAACCAAAAAACTTCTACATGTCAAGAAAATATATTAGCTCAGATCAATCACCCTCACAACCCCTCATGTATATTATTTTTATATTTATCCACCGTTTTGTCTAATCATAATTAATGCATAATTCATTGAAAATTTTAATAATACAAAAAAAATTGCCAACACTGCACATAAAAAAGTTTTACAGCTTCTGCGATATTATCATTTTGTAAATACTTAGCCATCATTTTGCCCTCTAGCAAATTATGTACAGCTTTCTTAAGCCCTAAATAATCTAAAAACGAGATCGCCAGGACTGCACATTATCATTGAAATTTTAACAATGTTCTTACAGATTTACCGACTTCTGGCAACGTTTAATCCATGTACGACTTCTAACAATAATTTTACTCAATTTCTACAGTTGGAATCTACAACTAGACAAAATTCCAGAGCTGCACTCAGAGATTTTAGTTTCATTAAAAATTAACGCGTTTGACCAAATTCAAATTCAATTCATATTATATATGAAATATATTTTTCTACGTTCATGCAAAAAACAAAACTATATTAAACTATATTTAGTGAAAAAACTGGTTCTTTATTGCACTAGTGCATTGAAATGTTTATTGCACTCATCTGGCATTTTACAGCAATTTGTGATCCTGGCAAACATAAATGTTCAAATCGACGCCATTTTAAGTCAATTTTCTGTGATATTGTATTACATTTTGAACAATTGCATATTTTATATTATTCTCAATCATATTTATTGCATAATGGATTACGGAACTACTAGAAAATGCAATTTATCAAAAATAAAGTCTGAGTTAAATTGTTCCTAACATAGGTATTCGTTCCTAACTTTCTCAATACAAATCGATAGTACTAATCAATTATTAAATATTTTGCTATTAAATTACGCTTTTTATTTTCCCGCTTTTAGTGCCACATAAATAAAACATTTTTGATTTTTGCATGAATTTAGAAAAAAATATTGTTTATTGCACTCGACGTGTTGTTCAACTAGGCCTGACTAACTTTGTGCACTTGTCTCATAAATAACTATTATTTTCTACTCAGTACGGTATATCTTGTAATTCATCATTTACAGTGCATTCAATTCTGTATTTCAAGAATAAAATGAAAAAATGCTTCTGTCAAGGGGAAGTAGGTGGTTTTGCGAAACCTTTTGTAAAAATAAATTATTTCAAGTCAAATAAAGCTTTATATCCCTTCCTGCTATTCGCTTATGAGAAAGATCTGTGATTTGATCATGATAGAACAATTTAAATTCACGGATAATACTTCAGTTGGACAAATAGGAGATATTTCCTGGAGGAAAGTACGCCGAAAATCCAGGTTCAGAGATATTTTCAGCAGCCTTCGGCAGCTGCGGAGCAAGTCATGCTCTGTGAAAATGCTGTTTTGTGTCTTGAAGGGTTGTGAGGTAATATATTTTGGTGACTTGTAGAAGTTTTCTGGTTGATTTGAATATAATAGAAAATTGCGTGACCAGCTCGGGATCGAACTCAGTTCCTTGCACTTTGAAAGCGAGCGTTCATTCAAATAGGCTACGAGGCCTTGTTGAATTAAAAAATGTTTGGAGTTATCTGAGCGCCGGGCGACGCTCTGAAAGAATAATTTTTGACCACCTGCCCCCGCTTTCAGCCCCGGGACTGACTTCTGCCTGCGGAGCTACACACTTGTCAGAAGGTAAGGAAGGTTTCTATGTAAAAATATCCGTTGTACCTTATAATTTTTAATTTCCCTATTCAGCTCTCCGTCCATAACCCCTTTGGATAATAAGTTATATTCCATTCTGCATATTAGGTCAATTGATTTTGGAGGAGATTCGTTGGTTAGGTTTTTACAATCTGTATTATGACTTTGGAGTTGTGAGGAATTCAAAGTGAATTAATTTCCCACAAGTAAGTAGACTTGGCTTCAGATACATTTTCTGTCTCTGTTTGGTATAATTTCCCTCTAATGTTTCCCAGTTATTAGGTATTGAAGAATTGAAGCCGATTTACTTTCAGCCTCTTTCCCACTGTGCAGCCCATGAGTTCCGGACAGAATTTCAAACAAAAACAACCAACTCTACATGAACATAGTGTACGTCCCCCACAACCTCAACCTTCCACTATTTCACCCTATAAACCGAATGATGGCTGCGTTAAAATACGCGCCTCAAATGGAATTGTAATAAATTAATAATTCAAACAAACTCATTAGAGAGAGGCATATGCGAGAGTAATGTATCCAAGCTGACTCATTAATAATTCCGAACTTTAAATGAATCCGAAGTTTCATATAAGTTCTACATGTGAGCGTAATAATACAAACGCATAAATATTATTGGAATATCTCATTTGATACCTCCAGCTTTCACACTTTTGATATTGGTTGGAGGGGTATATTCTGACGATCTATGTCGGTTCTGCAATGAGAATTGACCATCACGAAGTTGGCAAATTTATAATTCATTTGATTGTACTGTGTATGTTTGTACTGTGTATATTTTCCTTTGAATTCATAAATGAATGTATTTCATCACAAGTTGCCGTTCATTCTTCTTTTGATTTTTTATTCTCACAGAATTCAGATGTATCCAATTATTTCTTGGACATGCTGATTAAATGCTCGTTTGCATTTAATTTGACCTTTTGGAACTATTAAATTTTAGTGAATTATTTTTTCTTCATTGGGCCTTGTTTCTCCTTCTCTCTTTCACTCTTTCTAATATACAATTTATTAAAAACTATACAAAATATCGAAAAATACAAAGAGTTCAGAATCATAACCTTTCAAAGAAAAAACAAGATTTATAAATCCAGTAATAGGGAAAATATATTTGAAAATTTCATAAATTTATTTTTAACCAATTAGAAGGCTCCTTTTTATTTACGTTGCTTATAGCAACGGGAGATTATCGCGATAATTTTGTTAGTTCCTATTAACTTAATGGAATTAATAAGTGATAATTTTTCTGTCAAAAATGAAGCGCCTTATATCTATTGACAAAAGTCACTCAGAATATAATCAAAATATATTTTGTTGCTAACTTATAATTTTCATTGATACTTACCAATTTGCTTTACATATCGAACACCGGGGCTAAAAGAGACACATAAATTTTTTTGAAAAGATTTAAAATATTATGAAATTCTTGCACTGCATCTTTTTTAATGGGCGAAAAACTTGGTGATTCTATCATTAAAAATTGTCTGTGTTTCAACAAATATATGTAATATTTTGACACTCGTTTATTCCGTTGGGCTTTGGACATCTCGTGGCTTTCTAAAATTGGTTTTAATTCCATATCAACTTTGTAAAATAATTTTTTATCTTCAAGACCATAAACTGGTCCAATAAAAATGGTAATAATTTCAAGTCTCTGTGGTTTTGGCTTACGTCACTTACCTTCTGGTACATAGTACATAATTTATAACTTTTACAGTTCATTGTAGATATTTGTTTTGAAGTTGTTTATTATTTATTAAAATTTTACATTGATTTGACAATAATAAATAATATTGAATGCCAAATCACCGAGATAATAACTGCCAAACGTCAAACATCAACAAATGTTACTCAGAGCCAACTATTTACTCGTTTATATTATATAAATAATATCTAAATAAAAACGTATTATCAGTTTCTCATCATTTGTACAATTAATAATATTTTTTAATGTCCGTCACATTTTAGTAACAAAATAGTGTTACTAAACGTCAAAGTAAAATTTTCTTGTGAAAATACAATATGTTATATTTTTCTAAAATCATCGGAATTTTTTTTTTTAAGCTTTAGTTGAAACTATGTAGACATAATTTCAGATGTTATGGTTGAAAACGAATTAATGTTTTTAATGTTCCTGAAATTTTAGTAATAAACCTTAGTTACTAACAAGTAAAATCAACTTCTATTGTAAAAATATAGTGCGTCATATTTAACTAAACTCATCGAAAATATGTTTTTTTAAGTTTCATTTGAAACTATGTAGATATGTAATTCAGATGTTATGGTTGAAAACGAATTAATATTTTTAATGTTCCTGAAATTTTAGTAATTAACCTTAGTTACTGACAAGTAAAATCAACTTCTATTGTAAAAATACAGTGCGTCATATTAAAAAAAAATATGTTTTTTAAAGTTTTATTTGAATTTAAAACTATAAAGACATTGGATTTCAGATAACAAATTTGTTATTTAATGTTTCTCACATTTTAGTAATAAAAACGAGTTACTAACGGCTAAAATGAACTTAATTTCTAGAACTCTAATTAGTTACAATTAACTGAAGCCGCCGGAAATATGTTTTTGTAGCATTTTAGCAAAAAAATTACAATAAGAAAAAAATATATATTATGTCCAACAATGTATATTTCAGAAATAAAGCAGGAAAGAAAAGCTAAAACATTCATAATAGATTAACTTTTTATTGCCTATTCAGTATAACACTACTTATCAAAGTGATTTAACGTAAAACTTTAAAATTATAACAAATTTTTTGTATTAATATTAAACACGCAGTTGTTGTAGACAACTCTGAGAGAAGTGTCGGAAATACTGGCATTATTCGATTGCTCTACAAAGGCAGACGTTGTAGTTTCACTTGCCTGAATTTGCCTCATAGACTCAATAATCTTTTTGTGGTGAGAACTATTCATTTGTAGGTAAGCCTTAATAGATTGACTACTGGAATGGCCTGTTATTTCAATGAGTTGTTGTTCTTCAACTCCAAACTGTGCTAGGCTAGTGACTGCTGTGGCTCTGGCTGAATGATTTGTCACTTTTATTCTTTCAGTATCGATCCCAATCTTTGCAGCTGACTGTTTGAACCATGTAGAGATTGTGTTTTTGCCTACTGGAGAATTTTTGTACCATTTGTTGGACACCTTCCATTTTAAATTTGGTGTTAAGAAGAGACGGTCTGTTGTTAAAAACACATACTACGTTTTTAATCAACTTCTCAAATAATCTTACGGGGCACATTTCAGGATTGGCAAAATTTTTCATAAGGAACTTGCTATCTGCAAGTTTTTTGGACCCTCCTTGAGTGGTTTTTGAAAAAACCGGGTTATATTCAATCCGGCCAGTAGAGTATCCTCTATCCATTTCTTTAATGAAGTATTGAATGCAGCAGTTTACTCCTTCACCGCCTCTCCATGCGAGCTCATGAGCAACAATAAAGAAAAATTTTTTTTGAAGACCGTCAGGTGTATCTCCATCCCATAAATGCACCATTTTACTATAATCAGCAGTCGATAATGCTGAGGAACTTTTATTTCGTTTGGAAACATCCATCTGCAATTTATCACGTTTTGCATCTCTTGCCGCTCTAGCTTCCAAAAACTCTATATCTTTAAATGGATCAAACTTAATTTTATATGTGGTAAAATAATATTCTTGAAGCTGTTCCGCTGTGGAATTCCACATTAGTTTGATAACGTTTTTTTTGTAATCTTCAGAATTTTGTTTTTTTATGTTGGAAGCCCAATCTTTTAATATTGATGCTAAATGATGTTGAAGGACCTCGCTCACCTCATAAGATTTTTCAATACAGAATTGCATAAATTGTTTCCACACACTAAGTTTTGATCTTTTTTTTGTATTATTAGGTACTAACTGCTCAATTTCTTTAGCAATCGAACTTTCTGATTCATTACCAAAACGAATCATTGTTTACAGAAAATTATTGTAACAATGAATATCACGGGTACGACTGAAAAACTGATTGTTGCTTGCTGGTCTGTCTCACCTGTCACTTCGAAATGACTTGACATTTGAATTATAATTAAGTTGTAGTAGTATACCTAAGTGTCAAATTTTACTTTACCCATAAAAAATTTGACATCTACGCAGAATAGGTCGTAGGGTTCATCTTCTCATATCAAAAGGAACTCCAATTTATGAATTTTTTTTACCGAATCTCCCACGCAGCAGAATTAATTCCCGATATTATTTTTCTCGGTTTCACTCATGTTTTTGTTGATAAAAAATTTCACTCGTCTTCGACTCGGGATAATTTTCTATCAACAAAAACATTCGTAATCTTGAAAAAATTATCGGTAATAATTCTGCTGCTAGGGAGATTATAAGTGAACATATTTTTCTGTATCGACGTATCGACCATGGAAATTTTTGTTATTTTCTGTTTATTGACGTAATTTTCAGATATAAATACTGCCTAATACATATTCATGTAAATCCTGAAGATTGTGCAAAAGAAGAAATGATTCCTGAATATTGTGTTCTCCTAAATAATGGAGTTAAAAAAATGGTGTGTCTGAGAAAATAATTCCACATGATAAAGATTTTCGTATATGTTTCGCATAAGAGGGCTACATATAAATATATAAATATATATATATATATATATATATATATATATATATATATATATATATATTAGTATTATTTTGGATACTATTTCATACTATCGAGTCCGATAACCTTCGAAACTTCCGACACTAATCACACCTCGATTCTCCCGCCAATGAACTAACACAAATTTGATCAGGAAAGGAACTTCCCATTTCCATGACTGGCTGTCACATCGCATAAAGAAAATAAAGAGAAAGGAAATTATCCTGAACGTCATTGAGCCATATGATAGTTTCATCATTGTGTGTGGACATCCAAGGCTAATAAACACGAACTGAATCATGAATAGGTTGCGTGACTTTATTACTTCGAATAAGTCTTAATTTTTTCAGGAATGATCTGTTTCATTTTAATCGATTGCTCGCTTATATTCGTTGGAAACATGAACGAACTCTCAAACGATTACTATAAGACGAAGTAAATTTTTGGATGGCGATGATCAATTCATTATTGATATTATTTCCACATGAGGCTTGTATGGAATAATTTCTAGGATAAGTAATAAGTATTTGTTTAATGTACATGGTATTACGTTTGTTCGAATGATTACTTTAGCTCAGTAGTAGTAGTCACCTACTTCTGAAGGTGTGACGGATATCATGTATTCCATAGAAAAACATAAAAAAGCATTGTGTTACGTCAGTGTCTGAAGAAGGCAAAGACTCGAGGAATGACAAGAAGTTCACTGAAGCATAAATGCAATAAAGCAGTCGAACGCAAGCTTCGCGTAATGAGTGCTTACTATTGCAACGTATGCATCCATACATTCAGATGTTGATTCATATATTATCAGGCCATTTGGGTACATACTATACCCTTTTTGTTTTGCCCAATGGTTTCAAAGCATCGTTGGACTAATGATTTCAATTCATCAGATATCTGCAAACCAGTTTTAAAAAGCTTTAGCTTTTCCAGTAATATTTCACCTTGTCATTCGACTGTTTCGTTTGAAATCGAAAGTGCTAGTCCATCCTTTCATCCAATAAACGCCATTATAATCCACCAAAGAGAAACATTTGACAGATCCCCAAAATTGGGAAACTATATACTCAAAAATGGCCAATAATATGTATTTCCCACAGACGACTTGGAAGTATCAAAATATAATTTGTTATTCATACCAAAGAGAAAAAAGAACAATTGAAGTAGTTGAGGTAATAATTTTTGTGAAAACAATACGAAGAAGGGTCAACGCAAGATTCCATAGATGAAGATAATAGTGATAACTATATCCAGACATCTAGCTTCACAAACTGAAGTAATTTATGATTCCTTTCTGTAATTACTCCAAAGTGGAGGTGTTGAGGATTGCTACAGTAAATGGATATGAAGTTTCTTATTTTTCTAGAAACTATCACAAAATGTAACAATCCTAATGTTTTTATTTTATTAATTTGTATTTTCACTTAAATTCATGGAAATGTATTTGAATAAACTAAAGTTAAAAAGATTTGACTACTCCTTATTTTCCACTTGTGCAAGGGTTATTATAAATCATTTGTTTTGGTGCTTTCAGCTGTTGAAGAACCTGTGAATAACTACAGCACTATTCTAGACATATTTTCGTTCAACCAAAAGTAACCAGAACTACGGTTGTTTTCGTCTCTACGTCTTAGTATCAACTTGGTTGACTCAAACTATGTGAGAATTGGATGGAAGAGACGACAGTTTACCTAATTTCCGTTCTGGATGCAGACAGGTGTCCTACGATATGAAGGCTAAATTAAAGTGGACAATGAGCTCTCAAAGTAACATTTTCCAATAATTGTATCCTTCAAAGGAACTTGGCAGAGCCCCAGTAACAATCAAGACCCTCATATTAGCTTTCCAAAGTCTTTGTTAACAAAAAAATCCCGCCGCAACCAATGCCATCTCACTCTGCCAACGCTAGTTAATCGATACTTCTGCTACCGTTGGAATTGCCTAATGAATCCAATTAATGCTGACTGTAAGTTCTACTGATTAGTGGAAAAATGAGATATTTCACAAATATGTGCTAAAAAACTATGATGATTAGAAATATCATATTGAATACTGATATGAAGAACAGTTGAATTCCTTTGAACCTGTAAAGAGTTTCCCCAATTGATGGTATTCATTCTACACCTAGTATACACTATCAGGAGTTTGCCAGACATCAGCTCATGGAGCAAGCTATTACAATTCTCGTTTTGAAGATACAAATAAGCTGAAGAAAATGTTACTACTCGCTTACAATTTGTAGTAAATTCGCATAAAGCGACATTTCTAGATGTGGTTATCAGTATTATCTTTATGAGATCTTGAAAAATAAAATATTACTTGACCCTTCTTCAGAGTGTTACTCCAAAAATTTCCAGAACTTAGATTGTTTAGTTTTTTTCGAAATAATTCAGAGAGTATTTCTGAATATCACATCTGCAAGTCGTCTATGAGAAGGTACAGATTATTTGTCCATTAATTATAGAGATCCTTAATTTTGGGGATCTGTGAAATGTTGATTTTGCTGGTGGATCACGAAGCCCTCCACTGTTTGGAACACTTCTAGCACCCTCGATTCTTAGCCCAAAACAAATAAATTCCGATATTTTTTCATTCAAATTATATTTCAAATTAATGGATTTGCAGTTGACAGATGTCAGATAATTGCATTCCTGGACCTGCACATTCAATATCTCCAACATCTGAAACGAAATCCAACTACAGAAACGGATCACCGATAGCTAGTGGAATTAACTCAATTGGAAAACAAAAATTTATGACAGTTGACTTTGAAAATTCAGTTGGGATTTCATCATAATTAGATTTAATGTAGCCTCACAGAGGATGAAAGGTAATTCATCAACTTAAAAAACTATTGTATGTCCTCAATATTCTCTATTTTTCATTTAGAAATATGGCAAATATTCCAAACGGGGTTTTTTCCCAGAAAATGACAACCTTTTGTAATATTGAAGATTGAGTCCTCAGATACAACCCCACCAATATAATGTCTGAAAAAATATATAAGTATTATGGGCGTATTATTTAACATTTTTCAAAATAATCCGCTGCCCCATTATTTTTTATTTATACATACACTGTTCATTATGGAATTAATCATACTTATATGCTCCCTATCAGAGATAATGCTTACTGCTGAGAGAAATAAATAATTCAATACCCATTTTCGTAGTGTTTCCAACGATCTCAGTGTAGTCAACCTACTGATGATGATAACTTAGTTATCGAAATGCGCATATAGGTTTGAAGTGAATAAGTGTGGTGAAGGGGTTACTTGTGCAATTTTGTGATGGATTGAAGTAGTATAAACTGCGCGTCATTTTTCGTTCGATTTAAAATGGTCAATTATACTGCTACAAAATGTAAAATTCCCCCCTGCGTTGTTTGTCAAGCGGACCGTTGTCTACATTCTCCAAACAACCGTTTGGGTTTTCCGATGATGTCAAGGAGCCATCGAGATCATTCCAAGGATTGCTCGAAAATTCTGGAATATTCTGCAGAGAAACAAAGTAGTTCAAATTAGCGAGTTCGAAGTGAAGTCTATTTGGTGCAGTGCATTTTAGTTGTGAACAAGTATTGTATTGTGAGAGTGTATTATTGTTTTTTCGTTCAAAGTGGAATGAACGGACATTGAAATCAACGGAGTGTTTCAATAAAAACGAACCCCAGTTTCGTAACAATACTTTTGCAAAGAATTATTTTTTAGCGATAGGTAGAAAAATAAGTAGGAGGTATTATTTGAATAAAGCTTGATATAAAGTCTATATCTCGATAGAGGGATACTTTTATGTACTGAAAGTTTACGAAATTTCTTTGAGTTCGGTTGAAATACAAGGGAATACGCATTGTATGATATTTACCTGGTATTTTAATAGAACGTACTACGTATTCCTGTTGATCCTCTAATCTCCTTTGATTATTTTGTAAATAAATTGTGGCTTTCCCGTCTACAATTACGTGTGAGATATGATAATCTAATAGAAACTTGGAAAAAAACTTTCAGAAAGATTTCCATTTTCAACTGAAATTGAGATTTCACATTCCACATAGCCTTGATGAATATCAGCTCACTGAAACTAAATACATACATTTTGAATTCAGAACTCCTATTTCTTTTTTGGGGATATAACAAAATAGATTCGACGGGAAAATATGTTTTTTTATATGAGTGAGGTATATAATTTTTCATTATGGTGTATGAGTACCAACATATAAACATAAAACAACGGCGAGAAAACTATGTGTCGCTATGTTGGTTCTTTTTTCATTTTAATATGAAAATTAATGATCTTCCTGAAAAAATGCCCGTTGTTTGCTATAAAGTATAATAGATTCCAAGGCCTCCTAAGGTCAATAGTAGGAAACGAATCCAATGACATGTCTCAAATATATCTATACGAAGTTTGAGCACGGTATCTCAATGGGGAATTCTAAAAATATTGATATTTCGAGTAACACTGTACTGAATTTGGTGATGTATAATCGAAAAGTAAGCATTGGATGAAGTTACGGGGAAGTTCCAGATCGTGAACTAATCTACCATACTACGGCCTTCAGCATATGCAATATTCTATACAACCGGAAAAGTTGATATAAATATCGAATCAAGTGAGATTGAAAATGTTGGGACAGACAGAAGAATTCTCCAATATGTCCGATAAAATCCAACAACCAGCTTGAGGCGGGTCTTCCGAGATTTACATGTGAGTTCATCAGAAATACGCACATCCTTGAAGAAAACCCAAAATTATTCCCTTCAAACCAAAATCTGGCACGCGTTAGAACGAAGTGATAAGGAACGGATGATAGATTTCAATTTATTTTGCTGGGGTGAATATTTGAACATTTAACACTTGAGGCTACATTTACCACTATACCATAAATACTGGACAACAGAAAACGCATACTGGGTGAAATTATGAAAAGGCCAAGTGAAGTCTGGATTGGAATGCGGAATAATCATATAATTAGTCCAGAATATCATCGGTGAGTTTTTGAACACAAACTTCTGGTATTTTATGAAAGAGATGAATGAAGGCGGAAATGTTCTCATTCAGCTAAGTGTTGCCTCTATATATAATATTGTTCCTACGGAGGGGCCTAGATGAAACATTTCAGGAGAGATAGATTAGGTGGAATATTATTTTAATTTGTTGGCCTCCCCGATCACCAGAACTTACACTATTAGATTTTTTATTTGGATTTGATTGAATGAATTACCGGACGAGACCACAAAACGTGAATGAACTACCGATGGGGATTGAACATGAGTGCAGATAAATAACACCAGCGCAACTTAGGATAATTCGCCATAATTTGAGGAAGGAGTCATGAATTGTTCGTGAAGTGTAATGAGAGTTGTATGGATAATACAAAAATGTTGAATGTAAAATAATACTTTTTTTTCCTTGAACTTGTGTCCGCAAACGCTTTGTTACCGATCTACAGAGTGTTAAAGTTACAATATTTATTTTTTCTTCATATTTCTTTCAGATTTTACGATATTAAGATCAAATTTGAAACATATGTTACGTTTTAGGGTTTACATCATGCCAAGTGATTGCCAGAATCTACAGGGAGGTATTTATTCAGGGGTCAAGCCCTTTTTCGCCTCATAAACTTTTTTGTAGTACGCCGCTGGTGTATACTGACATATGAGATGAATTCATTGTTTTGTTTATACATTTTTTGTCTCCTGTCATTTTTACGCATCTGCGACCGTTATCGAGAAAAAAAGTAAAATAACTTTTTTTGTAATTCGCTAGAGTTAATAGGCGAGGACACGAAAAATTATTATCGCTTTAAATATGCTTCAAAATACATAAGGCATACATAAATTTACCCAGAAAATATTATCTGAGTCAAATTTCAATTAGAGCAGTTTCCATTCGTTTTTGAAAATCAGCACATTTTGAAGCTACTAATATTGGCGCTCTTTGTGACGTAAACGACCGAGCAGCCAATAGGCATAATTGGGTTGATTGTGGCGTTAAACGGAAATGTTGCCAAGTTTCTTAAACTATAAATGTCAGAACTAGAACACTATTCGCAATGTCTAGCGACGATGGCGGATTTGAAGGGTGTAAAAATATTCGATCTGCCATTAGACTTCCATATCAGAGTTGGTCTCTCTTTAATTTTAGCCCAGCATTCATTTTCATTTATATTCATCATCCAATCTCCATTTTGCTTCTTGCTTCTCATAATTGTATGAGCCTGAATACGATACATTGTGAATGTCTAGCAGTTTAGTGCTGATAAACTCGCACATCAATGAAGAATGGAAAACCTGCCCTGAACTCTGAACGGCAATCAAGTTTTGACACCGTTTTATGTCAAATCGTGAATACATCTCTTATCTCGTTTCATTCCTTTTATTAGAAAGGTACAGGAAAGGAAATCAGGGGTACGAAGTTGAAGTGGAGTCTTATGTCAGCCATGGCAGAGTGTCAATTTTGTAATCATTGGAAGAGCGGCCATGTTATATCTACCTCTTTTATGAGGTCTGTGAGTAAAGCTGCAGAAAAAGTCCAGATAATTTTTCAACGAAACAATGAAAAAAAAAAGGAATTAGTCGGCTTTGACTGCTATTTTCAGTTTGACGTTTAGGTTTGGTTTGAAGCATGTGACATTATTTGAAAGTTGGTGGATGTCTCATTGTGTATTTGTTTAACATTGAAATGGAAAATGAACCACATTCATTGGAACATATGGCTGATATCCATTTTGTTTATGGTCTGGCTAATGGTAACGGACTTGAAGCTCAGAGGTTGTACGCACTAAGATTTCCTAATCGCCGGCTTCCCAACTATAGAACTTTCATAAATTCCCATCAGCACCATCGGGAATACGGCAGATTACAGACTCCAAAGCACGATGCTGGCAGACCGCGTCAAGCACGCAACCCAGTAAGAGAAGAAGATATTTTAAATGTTATCGACGAAAATCCTGGTATGAGTACTCAACAAATAGCACAGTGAATTACCACAACGTTCATATTTAGGCACTAGAAAATCCACACATGATCAGACAATTTCGACACCAGGAACAGTTCAGCGTGAACATATGGACAGGAATAGTAGGAGATACTTTAATTGGCCCTTTCATTTTACCGCTAGTTTTAAATGTTGCCACATATTTAAACTTCCTACAGAACGAATTGCCTGCATTAGTGGAGGACGTGCCTTTACAACTTCGTCAACAAATGTGGTTTATGCACGATGTAGCTCCCCCTCCTCATTTTCGAGTCATCGCCCGCGATTACTTAGATACAGTGTTTCCCAATCGGTGGATTGGCAGAGCAAGTCCAATTGCTTGGCTCCCACGGTCCCCAGATTGCAACCCGCTGGACTTCTTTTTATGGGGTCATGTAAAGGGCCTAGTTTATGGTGCAGAACCATTGCCTTCCATCGAAGTTCTTACTGAACGAATTATGGATGCCTTCCACACCGTAAGAAATAGTCCCGGAATTTCAGAACGTACGGCAGTCTATGAGAAGAAGAGTGGAAAGTTGTATGGCAGAATGAGGAGGGCATTTCCAGCACCTTTTATAAAAAGTCGAAGTTTGTTAGGTTTCATTAGGATTTAATTAAATGTAGTGAATTACAAAAAATTATTTTACTTTTTTTCTCGATAACGGTTGCAGATGCGTAAAAATAAAAAAATAAAAAAATATTATAAAAAAAACAAAGAATTCATTGCATATGTTAGAATCCACTAGCGGCGCACTACAAAAAAGTTTATGGGGCGAAAGAGACCCCTGAAAAAAATATCTCGGTGTGGATTCTTACCATCACTTGGCATTCTGGATGATGTAAACCCCAAAACGTAATATTCCAAAAACTAAAAGAGCTATGAAGAAAAAAATGTAAAATCTTGTAACTTCAACGCTCTGTAGATCGATAACGAAGCGTTTGCGGACACATGTTTTGAAAAAAGTCTTATTTTGACCTGTAAAATACGCCCCTGAAATCTTGATACTGAATTTTACACGCTGTATATGAACATTCGAACTTATGGTATATTTGAGTTCGGATCTGATCTGCTCGGCGAAGATATATATATAATAGTACTCGTGTGGAAAATCGATCGGAGCAACGATTTTTGATAAAAAATTTTGTTCGACGACATCCAACCTGAGATGACTACCATTATTCGAAAAGATTGATTTTTAATGAAAATAGAAATGAGAGGTACAATGGTCATAGCGAATTTTCATCATGCAAACACGTTTACCTTACAAAACTCATGGTGTAAATGATCAATCGCAAGCCTCAAGAGCAAACAGAAATGCAAAATCAGTTACAAAACTGCTCGATATGACCCCCGTCTCTCTCAATACATTTTCTTAGTCGGCGCAAACACCCTCTCTGCACTTGAAATAGCATGCAAGAGTCGTTTCGTATGGCTCCACAATGTAATGTATTTCTATCCATCAAGGCATTTCTGGTGTGAATAGGTGTAGCGTAAACAAGGCTTTTTAGATGCCCCCACAGAAAGAAATACAGTGGATTCAAATCCGTAGACCATCTATTGGGGAAAATCTGGTTCGGATCGTCCCGCACAATCAAACTAGAATGAGGAGGAGCGCCATCATGCATAAACATGTCTCATCGGGTTTGCAATGGAACATGTTCCAAAAGTCCATTCAAATCGTTCTGATTGAACTCCAAATAACGTTCTCCATTCAATCGGTCATGTAGAACGAATGGTCCTATAAGATGGTTTTCTATGATACCAGCCCAAACATTCACGTTGAATTTCCGTTGGTGTTTGGTTTGCAATATCCCATGGGGATTTTCTTCGGCCCATATGTGGAGATTATGAGAGTTTATTATTCCATCTCTACTGGAACCTGCTTCATCAGTGAATAAAACTCGAGTAATAAAAGTCATATCCTCTCTTTGCTTATCCAGGAACCAATTGGCATATTCCAGTCGTGCTGGAAAATCTTTAAGTGTCATGGCATGTACCTTCTGGATGTGATATGGGTGGAGCAGTTATTCCCTAATTATTCTATGAATAGTGGACTTGGATGTATGTAACTGTTCTGATAGGTTTCTGATGCTCATTGAAGGATCATCAGCGACAGCTTCCAAAATATTTTCCTCCAATACAACGGTACGCACAGCCCTAGGAGCGCCCTCACCACCTCATTTTGGCAAAACTGAACCTACAATAATATCGAAATAAAACAACAGGCTCCAATTAATTATCCATTAGTCATACCTGTCTCCCTCAAGCTGCGATCGACACGCTCGAGCGTTTCTCTTGCCGGTAACGTTCGATTGGGAAAATGCTCGGCATACAGACGACGGGCTTCTGCAGCATTACCAAATGCTAGTCCATACAATGCATGCATATCTGCATATCCGTTGAATGTAAACTGTTCGGCCATATCAAAACACTTCAAACTGTCCTATTAGAATATTGACAATACAATGACAACGCACCACTAAACAAAACAAAATCGCAATCCAGTTGTTATTTTTTATCCACACTAATTTTATTTCTTTCTACAAGGTGTTTTTTGTCAACATGTGTGGAAGAAATGGAACATAAATTTATTCACCGGATATTTTTCACCTATTCATGTGCAGCGGTTTTTGTAGTTTATTCGATTGCTTTTTATTAGTTATGCCTTCCGATGTGCGTTTTTTCAGCTAAATTTATCTTCGGGTTAAAGATTTTCTCCCATGAAATTATACTTATCAGTGAAACTCCTCTACATTTAAGCTGTGAATACGAATTTGCAACATCCAAATGTTGAGTTTCAAGAGATTCAGATAACACAACACGAAACGTGCTTATTCCACGCGTACATACAAAATATGGACTGAATTCGATATTTCATAGTGGAGTAGCTTGTTAGTTCAAAAACACCACGAATCTACATAACTTGATATTCCATTTGAAAAATATCTACATTGTGAATGAAACTTTCAACTTGGTACTGTACTTTTTGTTTACGACTTTATTTTAGCATATTTTGTATTGAGCCTGTTATAAATGTTGTAAAATTAACGTTAGCATTAGTATTTCTACTGTGAACATTTTTCATTTCCAATAATGGTGGACGATGGGGTTTTTATTAAGAATCGTTGCTCCGATCGACTTTCCACACGAGTACTTTTATTCAGAAAATTGTCTACGTAACCTTATTTTGTTGAAAACTATTGAAAAATTATCTGTCATTTCGTAGTTTTGGGGTGTGGACCATCGGGGGTAGTCCGTTCCTGACTTTGTAGCAAAACAACTGACTCCTGCATGAAAGTTCATCGAAGGAATTCATTTGTTCAGTCAATCACCAGAATTTAGATGATTTTGAATATTCACTTTGAAAGTTATCAAAGAAAAACATTTTTCATTTTGTAACTTTGAGGGCTCGTAACTTGGTAACGAAGGCTTTTAGGAACAAAAGTTATATGAAGTACTGGTGATATTTCGACCCCATCTATACATCTCCGAGAGGAAAAGAGGAAGTCCAGGGAGCCCCTGTATATATATTGTTGAGTTTCTTGAACCAGGAATATACCATGTGTTTCTTGGGGTTCTGGTTCTTTCTGTTTGGAGATGACGAGATGACCTTTTCGACGTGTCGACCGTGTTCACGGTCTTCTCCAAGGACTAAGAAAAAATAGCTGGACAATGATTATGAATTAAAGTAGTTTAAAGGTTACAGATTATTATTTTTATCAGACATTTTCCATAATTATATTATTTTTCCCTTTTCTTCATTGTGTTGTCAGGTATGGAGCGCGAATGCTTTGTTATTGTACTTTTTATTAAAAACACGAGAGGAACTCTATAACGAGGCTGGCTGATAGGATTTGAGAAATATCGTGGGAACTAAAAGAAGACTTGTTATTCATAAATAGAACCAAAACCACAAGAAACACAAACTCCACTATATATATATATATATATATATATATATATATAAACATATATATATATATATATATATATATATATATATATATATATATATAGTGAAGGGCATATTTTTCAACCGAATGGAACGAAATTATTTTCATCAATGCTTCGAAAAAGTTTAAAAATGGGCCAAATCGGTCCGGTAGTTTCAAAATGGCGGCTGTTGACAGGATAAAAAAAAGCAATTCTTCATTTTCATATCAATATCGTCGAAGTATGAGTCTTTTGATAGAACTTCATGAACTCCACAACTTTTATCCGAAAAATGTTCCTCTAAGATGTATACACAAATAAAAAATCGCTGTAAATGACCATTTATGAGAATTATTAATTTTAATTTAACATGTATGCTCTTTTCATTTTAGGTTTATTCGCTCGTGTCAATCGAATACTATTTGAGTTCTGTCTATATCCTCGTGTGCAGGTTATATTTCTTCGTCATATTACATATTTGGAAGCATTTTGGGGGATTTTAATCCTCCACCAACTTTTCATTAAATAGTTTAAGGTTTATTCAAAAATTGAAATGCTGCTTTTGTTTCCAATGAAAATTTTCTTTTTTTTCCGACACATAATTCGTTAGGTTAATGAATGGCAATTTCAGAATCAATAAATACATTATAATATTTGCCTTCCGACTGGACACGCCATCGGTTTCTTTATTATAAGTTTGTTATTTTAGTTGTTTATATATGATACATGATGTGTTGAATTGATATTATTTGCTAGGTTAAACCGTACATCAGCAGATTATTGATTCCCATATTTTTGTTCCGCCACTGATATGAGAATATCTTCGGATCGGATGAGATTTGTTACATATTATAATGGAAACCGTAAAGCGTGAATCACGCCGCTTGTCATTCCACGTCTATAGTTTTTATTTTGAAATTTGCCATCTCATGCGTTTAGTTACCTTCCATTGTGTTATTTTAGGGAGTGTTAACGTGTATTGTTATATCGCTAAGTGCTTGTGTGTACTCAATTTTATCTTCATTTGTTTGATCATTGGTCTATTTAACGCCACACGTCAATAATGTTTTGTAATTCTTCGATGATAATTTCACTCACGAGTGTGGTACTTTGCAAGACATCAACGTTATTTCGATGGAAAATTCATTACATCTCACAAAAGATATATATATATATATATATATATATATATATATATATATATATAGCTATTCAATAGAAAGGTATAGTTCGCTCATAAAATTTTCCAACCCTTCATGAAAATTCGCAAGAACAGGTAAATTTTTACCACAAATACTTAAATTATTTTCAGAAATTCATTCAAGGACACAAAAATTTCGAAATTATTCCGAGTCAAGGACGAATCAGGGGCATATTCAAGGATGGAGGTTGAATATTTTTCTTTATCATAATTTTGGACTATTTCAAATTAAATATTCGGGTGGAATAAAATAAATTATTTCAATTGTAGGATCAATTCGTGATTCCATAATTATATCACATTCATAACTTTTTCTTGGATGAATTCGATATTTCATTCTTATGACAAGTAACTTTTTTCAGTTGTTTCTCAGTGCTTCATTATTGCAGACTATCCGCATTTCAACGACCAGGATTTGTATTGAATATCAACTTTTTTGTCGTACTCTTCATAGTTTCTCGTAATTTTTCATGATATCACTATCTTTTTTCGAGTTTTCGAATTTTTGTCGAAATGTTAAGACAAAATGGGCTCTTTTGTTATTCTCAACAACTTTCAAAATATGAAGGCAAGAAAATTGAGAAAGTATATTTGTAGTTGATTATCGGTTATTTGCAGCAAATTTCAAGGTTTTTATATCAAAATATTGAACTTTCTGTCAAATTCTTGCTTATTTTTTCAGACCGGGAATATTGGATACAACCCTGCGAGAAACAATATCCTTAAAATATTCAATAACAATATAATATTATAATCAATATATATATATATATATATATGTGTTTTATTCGGTAACTCCATGCTAGATGAAGTGCCGGTTTTTTTTGTGGAGCAGACCTAATTTTTTGTTCGGAAACAAAAGAATTGTGACTACCGTGGAGAAATGAACCAAAAAAATGTACTGTATTGGTTTGAATACCATCTATCAACAAATTCAGAAGATCCTTCAATAATAATCATGGATAATGCAAGTTATTACAGCACTGTAATTAATAAAGCCCCAACAACAGCGTCGAAGAAGGCTGATATCCAAGAATGGTTATCGAACAATAACATTCCTTTTGAAAATACCTTTTTGAAACCACAACTGTTGGATTTAGTAACAGAGTAAATGTAAACGTTCAAGCTAAATTATATATTATATTTATGTTTTTAGGAATAAACCACCACCTATAAGTGCTTCGTCTTCCAACGTATTACTACATGTTCAATTCAATCGAACATATTTGGGGATTAACAAAATATTTTTATAGGGATAATGTGGATAGAGATGGCACTTCAGCTGAAAAGTTGCTCTGGCTATGTGGAAAGAATTAAGCTTTAGACAAAGTTACACCTCATGTATTGGCTGTATTTCAATTGAGTCAGGGAAATAGGTTGATAGCTTTCGATAATATTTGAAAAATTAGTGAAGATACCTTTTTTATGGTAGTGCTGTTGGTTTTAGAATCTCTATTCAGAATTTGATGAAATTCGGCATAGAATAGATTATGATGAAAAAGATCTAAAATAATTTTTGAAGATCTACAGAGAACCATTGAAAATATATTGACATTCATTATTTCATACATTTATTGGTTTGTTTGAAACTATGAACAGGATGTTCATAAAATCAGATGTGAAATCATCTGCGACTGAAAGATAAACTTTAGTAACGTACATTCAATTTTGAGCCTTATGAGATATCACAGGTTTCATTTTATTTCACAAAAAATATCGTTCAGATTTCAATAAAAAAGAGAGAACGAGGGAAAATACAATGAAATCTGTGATTTCCCAAAAGGCGCAATGTTATATGTATGAAATTACAAATGCCAATATATTTCTACTGGTTCTCATTAGTTCTTGAAATTTTTTATTGGATCTTTAACTTATCATAAACTACTTCTTCCAGTATTTGTTCTATAGGGCTTCAACCTAGTGGTCCGCATGGAGGGATCTCTGGTGCATGATATCTAACCTATTCTAACTAATTTTGCATATAGTGGAGAATAGAAAAAATCGTTCACTCAATGTGAAAGAGAATACTAACGGAGGCTAGTGAAATATTGCTCTCGAAATAGTTCTACTGATTTCAATACTGACTGTTTATATTGGTCTCCAACATAGTGGTCCGCATGGGGGGAACTCTAGTGCATGATATCTAACCTATTCTAATTTATTTGGCATATGTTAGAATATTTAAAAAAAATCGTTCACACAATGTAAAAGATAATACTAACGGAGACTAGAGATATATTGCTTTCGGTATAGTTCTACTGATTTCAATACTCTGAACAGTAAGTACAAAAAAATCTTAGAAAATTCGAAATATTTCACATAGTGGCAACACTGTAATCTGTATTTTTATTATAACAGTATCATCACTTTTATGTCTGACAAAGGTATTTCTAAACGTTTTTAAAAATTACGCAATTTCTTTATGAAATATTTATAAACAATTATTCATTTGTTTATAAATATTTTTTAAACATTTTTTTAGCATTACGTTGCTAATAGGTTATTACAAATTTAAAAAAAATTTTAAAATTTACCAGTAATTTTTTTTATTTTATTTTTGTTAATAATTCAACTGTTCATTTAGTTAACAATTAGTTGTAAACAAACTCTGATTGGCATTAATTATTTTTCTGAATGTACACTAAATAATCAAACAACCATATAAAGCAAACTGTTCAATTTTTTTTTTTTTTTTATATTTTATTTTGATACGCAAAGCGAGTGGAAGTGGTCACGGTTGAGTAACAAACAGCTGTAACTTTTAAACTATATCAGATACAGTAATCAGCATTCAGGATGATTTTATAGAATAGCGTAACCACTCTACTCGCTTCGCGTATTAAAATTGAAAATTCTATAAAAATAATTTGAACAATTTGCCGTATATGGTTGTTTTTGTTATTTTTTGTACAATTTGAAAAACATATAATGCCAATCAGAGTTTGTTTATGACTAATTGTACTAAATAAACAATTAAATTATTAATAAAAGAAAATAAAAGAAACTATCAGGTAGAGAATAACCAATGATGGATTTTAAAGAAAAAATCTCAATATATCATTTAAATAATAAAAAAAAAGACGAATATAAACCATTAATTTTTTTTTAGGGAATATTGTTATTTTTCAAATCATAATAACCAATTAGCAACCTGATGCAATAAAATTTAGAAACATTCAAGTTATTAATTTTTTATAAATATTTTATAAACAAATTGCGTATTTTTTTTTAACTTTTTGAAATGCCTTTGTCAGACATAACATTGATGATACTGTAAAATATCAATTACATTTTATTTGCAATATTCAACCGATTTTTCAAATTTTGTTAATTTTAAAAATTTATAATTAACAAAATAATCAACTTTTGAACAATTTCACAGCGCTCCAAGAAACAACCAATTAATAGTTTTATTCTGTAAAGAATTATTTGGTTTTTATTAAAATCAGCGTTTTCAAAAAATTACTTATGATTACAATAGCCTCACTTCATCAAAATTCAATGAAAACTTTTTCCCAACGAAATTACATTTTTACAAGTATTCAGATGATCCTATATTCTGTATGCATTTTTACATTCATATTTAATACTATACAAAAATATGTGAATTGCTCTTTCGGGAGGTGCTGTACCCCTTGCGTAAAGCTCGCAAGGAGCTCTATTTTCAACTTTGAATTAAAATTATAAATAATTGAGATATAGTACCGGGAGTCCAGACTTTTCAATGGGAAATTTTCTGCTCTTCAAGAATCCCCTATTTTATTTTGTCTATCATCAATAGTTTTTGAGCTACTGCAAAAAAACTGAGGCCATTTTTTGTTTTTTGTTAATAACAATAGAACATTTTTGTCGGCGGAAAAAATCGAAAAATTCGTTTTTCTCAGAATGACATCCCGAATCGAATGAGCCATCGCTGATATTTTGACTAGACTTGGAAGGATTATTCGCAGGAAACTCACTTCTCGACTAGACTATACTCACAGGTCAAACAATTAAAGATTTTTTTCCTTTTTGGGGCATTTGTATGAAAGCTCGTCTTACATTTTTGACACGCTTTATATTAGCTTCACTTGTATGTTTGTTTGTAACCGACTCCTTTGGGCACGATTTTGGCCCACTTCCAGACGTCCGAATGATGTGAAATTTGGCAGGTGTACATTATTCCGGTGACAATGCATTAAGAAATTTTTGTGTGGAAAAAAAAACAAAATGGCGGCTCCAATATGGCGTACGAGTTTTGTGATTATGGTCCGATTCGCTTCAAAATTGGTATCTGAGGGTTTTCATAGTCGGAGATTAAGATTCTTCCGTCAAAATTGAAAAATTCAAAATGGCGGCTTCAAAATGGTGGACGAGTTTTCTATTCAAATTTGGTATGTGGGGGTTTTTGGGGTCGAATATTATGATTCTTTTGTAAAAATTGAAAAATTCAAGATGGCGGCCGAGTTTTGTGATTATGGTCTGATTCTATTCAAAATTGGTATGTGGGAGTTTTTGGGTCGAATATTATAATTCTTTTGTTAAAATTGAAAAATTCAAGATGGCGGCTTTAAAATGGCGGCCGAGTTTTGTGATTATGGTCTGATTCTATTCAAAATTGGTATGTGGGGGTTTTTGGGGTCGGAGATTATGATTACCTAATTTGATAAAATTATTCCATTTTTTAATTTGCAAAAAAATAATTAAAATAATAGTTTTAAAAAAATAAAAAACACCCTTTTATGAATAAACCACACTAAAAAGTAGGAAATAAATAATAGTTTAAAAAAACTAAAAAACACGCTTTTATAGAATAATCAATAATTATATAGTACATTACCACCTAGGGTGAAGTAAGAAATGTCTCAGATCACAGGTAATTGTTGGCCGAGGCGATACCATGCACCCCACGCTTTTTTTTAAATGAAATAATTTTTTTTCTTATTTTCAATTTTTTGAGTCTAGTTTTCTATAAAAGCGTGTTTTTTAGTTTTTTTGAACTATTATTTATTTTATCCATTTTTATATTTCTTTCTGCTAGATTGGAACTGTACCATAAATTAGTTTAGTGAAAAAAAATATTGTTTGATTTCAACAGAAACGTTGAAAATAAAAAATATTGACATGCTACACTTGGATGGATGGATATGAAGTATAATGTAGGGGATATCAACCAAAATGATGATATAGTTATATATGAAGAAGGAATTTGTGGCATAATGGATAGATTATTAAATTAAAGAAAAAAAGCATCCTCAAGTGGGACTCGAACCCACAACCTTAAGGTTGTGGGTTCATTATTTGATAAACATTTCTCAACTTAACAATATATTTATATATATATATATATATATATATATATATATATATATATATATATATATATATATATGAAAGTGGGCAATTATTGTCCGTGAGAAATTATGAAAAATGAATTTGTGGCATAATGAACAGATTATTGAATTAAAGAAAAAAGCATCCTCAAGCGAGACTCGAACTAGCAACCTTAGGCTTGCCGGACCTACGCTCTTCACATTGAGCTATCGAGGCTATATGAATCGACACACACTCGTGAACACTTTACTTCTTTTAATTTAATGTGAATGTTGGAATGAAATTTTTATTTTTTTTCTTTAATTTAATAATCTGTCCATTATGCCACAAATTTATTCTTCATAATTTTTCACGGACAATAATTTCCCCACTTTCACACATATATTTGGCTGAATCTTCATCAGTCAGTGGTTCATTATTTGATAAACATTTCTCAACATAACAATATATTTATATATATATATAGATATATATATATATATATATATATATATATATATATATATATATATATATATATATATATTTGTGTGGGTTCTAGAACCATTACGTTTTATATTCTTCAGCGGATTTTCTTGGGGTTTCTGGTTCGTGGGAATAAGAAAAATTCAGTGATTCATAATTGAATTTTTAACGAATTTTTAATACGTTTCGTTTCGGGGCTCCAAAACTTCTTCAGTTACATTTGTTTTTTCTGAAAAGGGAGGTTATGGTTATGGCATGGTGTATATTATATTTTTGTTTACTCTTTCTTACCTAAAACACAAATCACGAACGTTCTTCATGTTGATATGCGATTGCTGCTATTTTTTTTGGGATATATACTTTTTTTAACTTTTTTCGTTGTTTTTTTTACTTTTTGTGGCTAATTGGGCGGTTATAGTTGATTGAGCACTCATTGCTTCCTCTTTAATTTGACATTATTTGTTCTAGTAGCAAACATGTTGATTTACACTTATTTTCATTTTATATAAATAAATGATGCTTATTGTTCTGTGAACCATATTACTTGGCAGATCGCAGCGCAAAACTAACATTCATAGACAGCTAGATGTCTTCATAAGGTTTATGACAGTTGTCACTTTTGGATTTTGTGTGTGTTGCCCTCTCTGTTTGTTATTTGGAATTTGATACATGGGGTGGTTGTCCTTTAGGCTTTTTAAATTTATTAACATATAACACTGTTGTTTTGGGTTAACATGTGGACAAAAGTCAATACGAAGAGATGGTTCTAATTTTAAAATACTCTGGTAAACGTAATTGTGTTTTGTTTGTGCTGCCATCTGTTGATGTTTTTTTGTGATTTTGTTTCGGTGATTGTGGTAAATTTAAAATTATGAACGATAATTATTATTTTTGTAGTTATGAATTATGCAACAATTAGACAAACAAAATAGAAATATTGATAGACAAACAAGACTGAAATATTGATAGTGAGCATTTTGAATTTGAATGATATTATGGTATGTTTTACTGAGGTTTTTAATGTCAGTTTTATCGTTTAGTGAATTTGGTTCTAGTTTTATGTGTATCATCTCGAGAAATTCTCTTTTTTTGGTGTTTTTTTCAGTTGCTAGTATTTTTGTCCACATGTAAACCCAAAACAACAGTGTTATATGTTAATAAATTTAAAAAGCCTAAAGGACAACCACCCCCATGTATCAAATTCCAAATAACAAACAGAGAGGGCAACACACACAAAATCCAAAAGTGACAACTGTCATAAACCTTATGAAGACATCTAGCTGTCTATGAATGTTAGTTTTGCGCTGCGATCTGCCAAGTAATATGGTTCACAGAACAATAAGCATCATTTATTTATATAAAGTGAAAATAAGTGTAAATCAACATGTTTGCTACTAGAACAAATAATGTCAAATTAAAGAGGAAGCAATGAGTGCTCAATCATCTATAACCGCCCAATTAGCCACAAAAAGTAAAAAAACCACAAAAAATTAAAAAAAGTAAATACCCCCAAAAAAAATAGCAGCAATCGCATATCAACATGAAGAACGTTCATGATTTGTGTCTTAGGTAAGAAAGAGTAAACAAAAATATGATGTACACCATGCCATAACCATAACCTCCCTTTTCAGAAAAAACAAATGTAACTGAAGAAGTTTTGGAGCCCCGAAACGAAACGTATTAAAAATTCATTAAAAATTCAATTATGAATCACTGAATTTTTCTTATTCCCACGAACCAGAAACCCCAAGAAAATCCGCTGAAGAATATATATATATATATTTGCCGACTAGTTAGGTACAGAGCTAGAGATATTGGGGAAAGCAGCAATGAATAAGTATAGTCTCCAAGGTTTATCCAAACTTTCGGAATTGTTTATTTCCATCATTAGGGAGACTACAATAGGTGAAAAAACCAATAGTAATACATATTCAAGTGCGAAACATTATGTTACTTACAACTTTGTTGAGGTTGGTTTCAATGATGTTGAACATATTCATCTAGCATAGTGATTCAAAAGAAATAACAATAATAATAATAATAATAATAATAATAATAACGTTTATTGAACAAGGCTCACAAGTTCCTATGTTTACAATTTAACGTTGGAATATATTCGCGAGTGTCGAGCACTTATAAGGGATAAGCACTAGTCACTGTGTGCGATAAAAAAAAAATATAAATGTAAATGTTTCAGTTTTATGATAATATAAGTATAAGGTACAAGCTATATAAAATATAAAATATAAAATGGTACGAAAAGTAAAATGACAATAAATATATACGTATACACAGTATAGGATGTAAAATGAAAAATTTAGTTAAAAATATTAAACATAATCTAAAATATAAAAGTATAAAAGTTTGGGATATAAATATTTTGTTTTCAGTTATTTTTGGGGTCTATAATTTTTTCTATTGTTGTTTTATTTCCTGATACGATTTTTTTCAGGAGTATTTTGAATTTTTTTGTGGAATGTATATTTATAATTTCGAACGGAAGCGAGTTTATAATTTTGGGGCCTAAGTAGTTTAAACTTCTTTGTCCAACAGTTTTATTCATGTGTGGAACAGAAAAGAGGGTTTTTGATCTGGTGTCGTATCTGGAGTTGTGAGCGGTTTCTGGAGTGTATTTATTTTTGTATAGGTGGTTGGCAGCATTATAGAAATATATTTGTCTTGGATTAAAGAGCTTAATTTCCTGGAGTAATTTTTCCGAAGAATATGTATGGGGTTTTCTTAGAATAATTTTGTAAAAACGCTTGAGTATATTTTCTAGCGGAAGTAGATGAGTTTTCAGTATTCCACCCCATGCAATTATTCCATAACTGAGGTGTGGTACTACCAAGGCATTATACAGGGTAATTTGGTCATTTTGATGGAGAAAATTTCTGGATTTATAGAATAAATAGATTAACGATCGTAGTTTTTTCATGATATATTCTATATGGGTATCCCACTTTAAGTGGCTGTCAATATGAAGTATTTTACGCTCGTGGCTGAGTTTATCTCGATAGTTTTGTGATTGTCCACGATTTGTAGTTTTTTGAAATGTGGTAAGTTTTTTTATATGAGCTGAAAGGTATAAAAAACATTTTTTCAAAATTTATGGTGAGCAATTGATTTTTGAACCATTTTTCAATTTGAAGAAAATCTTTTTCAACTTTAATTTTAATCTTGTCCCAATCCACATCGTTATAATATATGACCGTATCGTCTGCGAAGGTGATAATTTCTCCAGCTGTATCCAGAAGAAATATGTTACTCACGTATAGTATGAATAGCAAGGGACCCAGAACGGTTCCCTGCGGTACTCCGTATTTTAAAGTTCCTGGAGTGCTGAAGGTTCCATTTATGTTCACGATTTGTATTCGGTTTTCTAGATAGTTCCGAAATAGATCTAGTTGTAAGCCCCGTACTCCAATATCCTCTAAGGATTTGATTAGAAGCGAAAAACTCACTGTATCGAAAGCCTTCGCTAGGTCTAGAAATATGGCTAGCGATGGTTTCTGGTCATCCAGGTCACAATAGATTTTTTCCATCAGTCGTGCTATTGGGTCTTGGGTTGAGATACCTTCTTGGAATCCATATTGCTTTTCAGATATGATTTTATACTTTTTTAGATAACACCAGATTCTTTGTTTGATGATTTTCTCGAATATTTTGGCAAAACTGGATATTAAGGATATAGGTCGGTAGTTTGTTGTAGCTAATTTATCACCTTTTTTGTATATTGGTTTTACCACTGAGATTTTGAAGATTGACGGGACTTCTCCAGTATCGATTATAAGATTAATGAGAAATGTCAGTGGTTCTGCAATGAAATGTAAAATTTGTTTTAGTGTTTCTGCCTTAATATTATCATAACCGGTTGCTTTCTTATTTTTTAGATTTTTAATCACTTCATTTATTTCATTTTCATTTGTGTGCGAGAGATAGAGAGAATGTGTTACGCGTTTCCTTGGTGTTTTATAATTTACATCTGGAGTTATCTTTTCTGCGAGGTTTTCGCCCATGTTAATGAAGTTTTCATTGAATTCTTTTGATACATCCAGTGGGTTTGTTATAAGTTCGTTTTTGTTGTTTTTTATCATGGTAATAGTCGTTTTGTTGGAAGATTTTGATTGCAATGTATCCATTGTTTTCTTTTTTGTTTATCATTTGGTATTCGTTTCGTAACTGTACACTTTTCAATGCCATCGGAGACTATTTTTTAAAATGAGTTTGCACTATCTTCAACCGTGTTTTGTTCATAAACGCAACCCCAATCTGTATCGTTCATAGTTTGTTTCAACTTTTTGTAGTTTATGTAGGAAATTTTATTTTGGTTATTTTCTGATTTACAATGGTCTAAGCATGATTTTGTGTCACCTTGGACACGGGTATAATTGTTTATCATGGATTCATATCCAAACTGATTGAGAATATTCAAGTACTCTGTGGCGTAATCAACTTTTTTGAGTATGTCAATATTTATATCCCCCACAATTATTTCATAATCATATTCTTTATTTTTTGATTCAAGAAACTCTTGCAAATGCATATTGAATCTGAATGGATCTACTGATGGCGATCTATATAGTGCCATCATATGAATGATTTTGCTATAGATGTGGATCTCTAGTTTTGTGACTGTGACGTCACTTAATTTAAAAATGGATGAGTTGTACGGAAGAGAACTCTTCAAGTATATAATAGTGCCATCATTTTTGTTAAGGTTAGCTTCATTAAAAATAATATCATATCCTACCAGTTTATATAGATCAATGTTTTCAATTTGGTATGTCTCAGTGAAAATGATGCAGTCAAATGTACTGCTTTGTTGACTCAGGAATACTTTCATTTCCTCAAAGTTTCTGTGTATACTTCTAATGTTATTGTGCATCATTCTGAAGTTTGCATTTCTTTCATTTACTGACAGGATTTGACTGCATTGTTCTGAATTATTTACAGTTTCAGTGTGAATTCCATTGCATTGGAAATTTCTGATATAGTTATCCATAGCGAAAACAATAATATATAAAATTTGTAAAAGCCTTAAAACTATATATTCATTATTTGAAATGTCTTGGAAAAAAATAAGAAAACGGCGATAGTTTCGGCATACCTTTCTTTGCTGCTTGTTTCCCAAGGGAGTTGCACTGATTCATTGGTATTTCTAGTGAGGGTTCTTGTCATCACTGAGTGTCTGAAGTTTCAATAGAGTTTTTGGATATTTCCCTTGGATTTGATGTTTTTTCCTGACTTTTGGAGAATTTTAGTCGTTTTCACGGCATTCTTATGATCTGACTGATCGAGTTTTGGGTCTGTATGGGGGTCTGGCTGATGGTTTTTGCAATTGAAATCGTTTTGGAGTGGCCTGGAGTTTCTTTTCTTCCCGTTTAAATGTCTCGCCTTGTGTAGATTCTTCAGTGGGGGCTGATGGTTTGGTGACTTTAATAGGTATGGTTGGGGTGGTCGGGGCGCTATTTGACTGACTTTTTTCTTCTTGGGTTTCGAATTCGAGAAGATCCTCTATCCCATAAGCTACTTCTTCAACATATAATTTGTTATTTTTGATGTAACTGTTTTTTTTGACCTGTCTAGCAAGTATCAAATGTTTCCTAAGAATCTTCTGTTCTTGTCTTTGCTGAGGTGTCAGATCGTTTGCAATTGAGATCTTTGTTCCTTTCAGTTTCGTTGTGTTTTTGAAAATTGATTTTTTTGTCAGGTATGAAACTAACTCGATTTTAATTGGCCTGCTTTTACTTTTTCCCAAAGGATTTATATCGTTGAAGTGAGAATCATTCAGATCTATATCCAGTAGATTTTTAAGTTCCTGGCTGATATATCTGGTGGTCAGTTCTGTATTTTCTGTGTCCAATCCAAATATTAATATATTATTTCTTTTCTCTGCTCTTTTCAAATTTTCGACTTCCCTTTTAAGTTCAGAGTTTTCTTTCTCTAACTCATATACAGTGCTCCTTAATTTTTCTATCTTGAATAAGAGTCTTGCTTCACTAGCTTCTATTGTTGATTTTATTTCAGTTCTGTTTCTGATAATTTCTTCCTGTATTTGCTTGAGACTTTGTTCAACACCTTGCATATTTAATTTGAAATCTACGGTCAGTTTCAGCTATATCAGGAATTCCTAATTTCACTGGAGTAGTGTAGAAGATGAGGACAAGAAGGTCAGTTTGTGTTGGATGGTTTTTGCACTAATCTGATAAAAGTTTTGTGACCCTTTTATTCATTCTTATCTACTATGGATGTTTTTTCAGCTGAACACCTGTTTGCCTGTGTTGAGGAAATAGTCTTCTTCAAGATTGAGTCAACTGAACAAACTGCACTATATGCACTATTTTGGGCCAGAAAAAATTGGACACAATTTTACCCTGCGTATAATAAAGAATTCCGCTTTCTCTGGTATGCAACTTAGCAATTCATTTCATTTTATAACTTTAACAACTGTCCAAATTCGAGAGAGAACTATTTTCACTACCTAACGATAGAAATCACAAGGAATAAAATGAAGTTCAATGTCAATACCACCACATTAACATTTTTTTAAGTTATGTAAATATAAATATGTACTCTATGTGGTGTGAGGAGTGAATCTGACAGGTTAGGAATAATTCCCGCAATTATATTTAAGCCAACGACACCTGACGGGTGTCACTTGGAAATTGTTACAGTGGTGCAAACTGTTAGATTAGTACCAGGTAGCGGTAATGTTAAAAAGAACTATCATTTGTTATTACATTGTTGTCAATTTTGATTGATATCTAAAGACAATAAATAAGAGTAGATCTCACTCAAATGGTTAATATCAGTTTTTTCATTTATAGAAATATTTTCTTGGGAAATGAAAGCCACTTCTGAGAATGTTATCTTAGTTGTATGTGACTCTGTCGCTAGCACTTTCACTGAATCGTTTGTTTGAGACAATGTTCGAGTTATTACTGTTTGAGGCTAGTACTTCTAAGTGGGAAGAAGTATTATATAGAATGGTATTAAGTAAAGTTTTTGGATATGAATTTTCTAAGAAAGTGTTAAAGATAATGTTTAAATTCTGTTTATGGAATTTAGGATCTGAGATTTTCAGTACTCTCAAGTTCACTTTCACAGACTGTTCGTGATATGAATGGTAATTCAGGTATCTGCCTGAGCTGCATGGTTTCCTATACCAATCTACCAGGAGCTTGTTTTCTGTTGTCCTTATGAGCTTGGTATCAAGAAATGGTACGGAATTTGCGCTGTTCTCAGTTCCAATTGTGAACTGTATATGAAGGTATCGTGAATCTCATCCACACCATCATCCGGTAATGCTGATATAATATCATCAACATATTTTTTAATTAAGTTAAGATTGAAAGATGAAACTGGAATAACATTGTCTAACAAACCATCCATGACGTACACTGCTAAAATGGGTGGAATGGAGGCCCCATTGGGGTACCAAAGGTTTGTTCATAGATGTCATTATCGAAAATATCGAAAATGTATTATAAAAAAAAAGGTCAACAATTCCAAAAATTGCTCTTCGTTAATGCTACAATAATTACTAATACGATCCCAATGTTTGTGTTTTTCTCTAATACAGGCATTTAAATAAACATTGCTAAAAAGGGATACGACATCCAAACTTGGCAGAACATAATTGTCTGGAAGTGTTGTATCATTAAATTTATTAGTGACTTCAAACGAGTCTTTTATATAATATTCATTGTCAAAGTTGTATGCGTTAGTTAAAATTTCTGTCAAATGTTATGAGAACACATTTATATTTATATAATTTTAAACAAAAATATACTTTTCTTTATTATTTCTTTGGTTTTTTCATCCATTGTAGTTTCCCTGATGATGGAATAAATATTTCCGAAAGCTTGGATGAACCTTGAAGAGTTTACTTTTTCATTGCTGCTTTCCCCAATATCCCTATTTTTGTATATGCATATATATATATATATATATATATATATATATAAACATATATATATATATATATATGTATATATATATATACATATAATTAGTCCATTGACAATTCATAATTTGCGAAATGGAGAATATTATATACCAAAAATAAGAAGAGTATGTTTATTCAACTTCCAGCGGCTTCATATCCAACATGCGTTTCGAAACTGAAAATATTTTCGTTTGGGGAAATATCAAGTAGTTGTAGTCTCGTCTTTAATCCGATTTTTTAATGAAATGAAGAGAATATATATATATATATATATATATATATATATATATATATATTGTTATGTAATTATAATTTTTTTAGATATAATTTTTTTTATTATTATTATAATTAATATATTTTTTGCACCGCGTTGGGCGACACTTGTAATGTAATGATGAATTTTTTAAATATAATATTGTAATAATTTTGCCCCACGTTTTGGGCGACAAATTGTAATGTTTTGATATATTGAAATAATATAAATTGTTTTTATATAATGAATGAAGCTAATAGTTTTTGCTATTCTTTGTGAACCAAATTGATATGATATAGATAGATATTTTTGCCCTGTATAATAATTTGTATGTGGTAATAATAATTGCCAACGAACGTCACTGTTCTCTCGTCACGTAGCTGACAATTGTTATTCCTTTTCTCACCACAGCTAGCACAGTTGGTACGCCCTCATCTCATATAGCCGGTTCAAAGCAATTTAGCCCTTACTTGATATGTCAAACTCAAGTTATTCAATGGTCTCAGATATGTTTGTTGATCATTGTGAAAGAACAAACAACAAAATATCAAAAAGCTATGATCTCCTTTATTCAGGAAGACTTAAAATACCTGGCCTACGCGAAATAACTTATACTAGTGTGAATCAAACAAATATTCACGGATAAAAAAAAAAATCAGATCATGGATAGATAAACAGAACCTCACTTTTTCCGTGAGAGTAAAGTTTTCTGTTATTGTTCAAAATAAGGTGAAATAAAGTTCTTCAGATGTGAAATACGTGATTGGTGAATTAGTTCAGGACCGAAAAAGCACTATTAAAGTTTTTGTACCTGCTGAAGATGTCGGTGTTTCAAGATATGCCCTGAAATTGGATACCTTGTCACTACAAGCGCTATCAGGAACTCCAATACCATAAATCTGGAACCATACAGATGCGGAAATCAGCTTTGGAGACGTGGAAATGATATATAATTAAGGTAATACTGGTTTAGCTCTTCAAATGTTGGAATTCTTTCAATTTTTGTTCTCTCAAAATCTTGCGTCCATTCCCTTCTAATTTTATTTTCAATCTCCTCGTTGGCTTTGTTTGTTGTTGCCTCGATACAAGTTTTCCTTCTTGTTTTCCCATTTGAATTTTTGAATTCGCGCACTAAATTGTCACATTTCACTGTTTAGGTTTATCTTACTCAATTTATATATCTTTATTCAAAATTCTTTCCTTCCAATTTCCAATTTTTACCTATGACCATCTATTCTCTGATTGGCTATTATCATGAAGACGTTTGCTGTTCTACCATTGGTTACTTTTAGTTATCTCCAATTTCATATACTGTATGTTTCAAATTCACAAATGTGTTGATCACCTTTTATTCATGCAAATTTTGTAAAATTTAGACTTTTTGTTGGCTTTTTTCCAATTATGGTTTATGATCATTATGACAGTGTATGAAATTGATTGTTTTATATTATTTTGACATTTTTATCTATCCATATTATACAAAGGCTTATAAATAAATAGAACTTCGAAAGTTATTCGAAAAAAATCTCTTGGAACTAATAACTATTTAGTAATTATTATTTTTTGTGGGTTTTTTCCTTTTAAACCTTTAACTGGCATAACATAACATAACAACATTCCTAAATTTATATTCAATAATTTTCTACTGGTTAGAAAACTTTGAATATCAATTTATTTATTTATATTTATTAACTCTACATTAACTAATACTAATTTTCTATTTTCAGAAAACTACTTGCTGGACTTCCAGAAAAACAAGTTCTACAACGACAACAATTATTTACAACTACTAGTACTACGTTATTGTTGTTCCAGAAAAACTTGACTATGGACTTCTTTTCGGATCAAGAGAGAAAACTTTTCTAGATATCTTAATATATGACATTTTATATTTTATGATTATCTTACTTTCATTTTATATTTTATACTGATATTATTCTCAATTATCGATTTTAAAATTACTGGTCTCTTTTCAATTATACTATTTTATTATTTTCCTATCTTTTCCTTCAGTTGTTCTTTAAATTCATATTGAATTAGATATTTTATTTATCTGAATCTCTCATTTCATTTACTTTTATTTTGTGCATATACTCTTTCGCTTTTTCATTATTCATACATAATTAACATATTATATTATTAATTTTTTTTTTATATCCTTTATCATCATCATCATATTTCTATAATATACTTCTTTTTTTTTTCATCCATTTTTTATATATTTATACACAAAATATTTTTATCATTATTTCTTTTCATTTTTCTTCAAAATTCACATTATTTATTATCCATTTCTATATTTTTCCTTCTTTATAATCTATATTGTTTTTCACTTTACTTCATCTAACTAACCTGTACCAATAATTTTATATCAACTTTTCTGTTTTTCAGTATTTTTATTGTTATTCAATATTATTGTTTTCTTTCATGAAATATTCACTTATGTGTTGTTTTTGTTTCCTTCAATATTTTCTCTCATTGATATTTTTTTTTTACATTTGTCTTTCATCTCTTTTTATTTTATTCAAATGTTTCTGAAATCCTACCTATCTATCAAATTATTTTTTTAACTTTTTTCCATTTTTTATTCCTTAACTTATTTTTTTTTTTTTCTCTCCTATCAATTATTTCTAAATTTTTCTAAATATTTCTTTTTTTTAAGTAGCTTTTTCATTTTATTTTTATATTCAACATTTTACTATCTATTATCATTATTATTTCATTATTTGTATTACTTTGCTTCATTTCGAAAGTTCTATTCGCCCTGTAGATGTCATTTATTTGCATTACTCTTATTTTTTCATTTATGTTCTTTATTTTTAACTCAAGATTTTTGTTAGCCACTTTTATATCCTTCATTCTCATTATTATTTCATTTATGTTCCCTTTTTCCAACTCATAATTTTTGTATGCCACGCTCATGTTATTCATTTTCATTATTATTATTTTATCATTTTCATTCCCTTTTTGCAATTCATAATTCATCTTAGCCATTATTATGTCATATATTTTCATTATTTTCACTTTATTATTTATTTTTTCCTTTTTCATCTGAACATTTTTATTATTCACATTCATAGTATCTATAAACTCATTATTTTTGTGATCAAGATTCATTTTTATATTTTGTACCACCTGACTTTGTTTATCATCTTTTTCTAATAAATTTTTACTGTCATCTGTTTTTTGTATAACTATCCCTTGAATTTTATTATTCTCACTACTTGTTTCTAATGGTTTACATATTCCTTCTGTACTTTCTTGGAAGCTTTCTTCCATTCTGCCCATACTTTCTATTATAGTATTTGTGTTTTCTTTCATTTCATATTTCATTTCATTGTTCATTTCTTTCAAATCATCTTTTATACTTGCCATATTTTCATTAATTCTTACTGAATTTTTATTCATATCATTTCTCATACTTTCCAACATTCTGTCCATACTTTCTCTCTGTTCTTTTAAACTTTCTTTCATATTTTTACTGAAATCTTCCAAGCATTCCATTAACTTTTGAAACTGACTCTCTGTCAAATCCATTTGTGTACTCTCACTTTTTATTTCTATCTCTCTCACCTTACTACTCTCTCCTTGTTCCTGATCACCCCTCTCTCTACCTTCTGCACTTTCTTCCAAACCAACTTTCTTACCATCTCTTAAATCCATTTTTTTTTATTCACCAATATCTAGCCTTACACGTTGAAATGCCAATAGCTAAAGTTCGCCCAGTGTTATTAAGAAATAATATATTGCCTCTACTCGCCTTTTCCACTGTGATAAATATTAAGAAATAATATATTTCCCTTACTTGCCCTGAAATGATATATTGCCTTTACTAGCCCTTACTTCCTTTTCCCCCCACGTTTTGTGCGCCACTTGTTATATAATGATAAATTTTGTAAATATTTTTTTATTTTATTATTATTATAATTAATATATTTTTTGCACCGCGTTGGGCGACACTTGTAATGTAATGATGAATTTTTTAAATATATATGTTTTGTAATTAAATATTATTTTTTCATATAATGAATGAAGCTAATAGTTTTTGCTATTCTTTGTGAACCAAATTGATATGATATAGATAGATATTTTTGTCACTGTTCTCTCGTCACGTAGCTGACAATTGTTATTCCTTTTCTCACCACAGCTAGCACAGTTGGTACGCCCTCATCTCATATAGTCGGTTCAAAGCAATTTAGCCCTCACTTGATATGTCAAACTCAAGGTATTCAATGGTCTCAGGTATGTTTGTTGATCATTGTGAAAAAACAAACAACAAAATATCAAAAATCAATTATCTCCTTTATTCAGGAAGACTTAAAATACCTGGCCTACGAGAAATAACTTATACTAGTGTGAATCAAACAAATATTCACGGATAAAAATAATATGTCAGATCATGGATAGATAAACAGAACCTCACTTTTTCCGTGAGAGTAAAGTTTTCTGTTATTGTTCAAAATAAGGCGAAATAAAGTTCTTCAGATGTGAAATACGTGATTGGTGAAATAGTTCAGGACCGAAAAAGCACTATTAAAGTTTTTGTACCTGCTGAAGATGTCGGTGTTTCAAGATATGCCCTGAAATTGGATACCTTGTCACTACAAGCGCTATCAGGAACTCCAATACCATAAATCTGGAACCATACAGATGCGGAAATCAGCTTTGGAGACGTGGAAATGATATATAATTAGGGTAATACTGGTTCAGCTCTTCAAATGTTGGAATTCTTTCAATTTTTGTTCTCTCAAAATCTTGCGTCCATTCCCTTCTAATTTTATTTTCAATCTCCTCGTTGGCTTTGTTTGTTGTTGCCTCGATACAAGTTTCCCTTCTTGTTTTCCGATTTGAATTTTTGAATTCGCGCACTAAATTGTCACATTTCACTGTTTAGGTTTATCTTACTCAATTTATATATCCAACTATTTTTCCATACTTATTACTATTTACAAATTCTAATAATAATTGTTTATGATATCAACCAATTGCTATTCCTTCACAATTTCCAATTTTTACCTATGACCATCTATTCTCTGATTGGCTATTATCATGAAGACGTTTGCTGTTCTACCATTGGTTACTTTTAGTTATCTCCAATTTCATATACTGTATGTTTCAAATTTACAAATGTGTTGATCACCTTTTATTCATGCAAATTTTGTAAAATTTTTTTTCCAATTTGGTTTTACATTAGCATGTATAAATTGATTGTTTTATATTATTTTGACATTTTTATCTAATCAGACATAGATCTTTTTTAATATTATTGTTTTTATTGGGTTTTTTCCTTTTAAACCTTTAACTGGCATAACATAACATAACAATATATATATATATATATATATATATATATATATATATATATATTCGTGCTGAAAATATATTTGGACATTGGGGACCATGGATATATATACAAATGATGAAATATAATTAATCATACTATAAAACTTAGAATATCAGCCGTCATAGTAGTATATTTATAACCAATACATTGAGCTCTTGCCCTAGGCAACATACAATGTTTTCCTTTATACATATGTTTTGAATCAAGATGAAAGTTCCACAGAATCTCGATCTGGTTGCTCTCATTAGCGGTTTCAAAGTGACGAGAAACCAATTCCTAATTATTTCCCATTTCTACGACACGTATTATAGAACGGTACCGAATTGAAGCTGGAATTCTAAAATATAAAAATCCACAAGTGGCCCTTTAGGAAATCCCCGTCGATTTATACTTCTGATATTTCAAAAATAAATTTATCTTCTGAGGTGGGAAAAAAGGTCATTTAGTATCAGAAATGTTTATAAAATTATTCACAGAGTTTATTTCATTATTTACGAAATAAAAACACCTGAAAATAGTTCAGTCTTCATTGATGAGATATAACCAATATAGGTTAGGTTATTGATTGATAAAAACGCGTTTCTAAACCAGAACTAGCGTATCAACAAGAAAGATCATGTTTTTCGGGTCGAATAATCAGCAGAAAGCAAATACTTTTCTGGCTAATATCTTAGAATAAGATACGAAGTACAGGCGACCTTAACAAATATATTATAAATGACTTGTCTGAAAAAATTCGGTCAAGCTTTTAGTTAGCTCCACCTGTCCCGGTGTCTGCATCAAATCTAACAAGTTGAATTTGACGCCCTTCTAGTCGTCCGACTAACTTGAAATTTGGCAGTTGAAATTCCATTATGAAATTTCTGTTGGAGAATTAATAAAATTCTATTGAAAGTTGGTATGTGAGGATTTTTGAGGTCGGTTATTATGATTACATAGTCATCATTCAAAAATTATATTACATTTTTCTTTAGGACCAAAAAATTAATAAAAATGAAAAGTAGAAGAATTAAAGACTTGCTTTTATTAAAATGCACTGAAAAGTAGAAAATAGATCCTTTAGATGTAGATTATTCCGTGAGTAACAGATTCGAAAGTTTGTCGCTTTTGTATTCAAACTGAAAACTTTACGAGGTAAGCTTTTGAATCTGTTACAGAATAACCTACATCACACATATAAATGAATTCTTTTTTATTTGTCAGAACATTTTAATTTGTCATAAATTTTTTTTTACTTTTAATTTTATTTAAATTTTTTGGTCTTAAAGCAAAATGTATAGGAGCCGTTTCCTAGAATTCTTCAATGTTGACCTCAAAAAACACTCACATACCAGTTTTCAATAGAATAGGACCATAATCACAAAACTGATCCCCCATCACGGAGCACCCATCTTAAATTTATGATTTTTGACAAAAAATTCATTATCTCCGACCCCGAAAATTACCATATACCAATTTTGAATCGAATCGGACCATAATCATCAAACTCGTCTGCCATTTTGTTTGTTTCTCCAACAAAAAATTCATAATGCATTGTCACCGGTATTATGAACACCTGCCAAATTTGATCGCATGACTAGAAATGGATCAAAAGCAACTGTAAGATTTGATTACAGACGCAGGGAAACGTGAAGCTAAATAAAAGCTCGTAAAATTGTTTACCGAATTTATTCAGGCAATCTATTTGTAATTTATTTGTTAATATATTACATTTAATAAAATATACATTTCATCCGGTAAACAGATGGGCGAAGGTCACCTCTACTTCGTATCCTGTACTATCTCGACGAACATTGGATCACATTAGATGGATATTTTGTAAAATTTTCGCGATCGAATATCAGTGTCATTATTGACAACCAGTTGTGAAACATCTTATTATTCCAGGATACACTTAAATCTAGTTATGTTGAACTCAAAAATCAATCAATTATGAGGAGAATAGAGGCATAGTAATAAATACAAAAACCAGTAATTTTCAACAATTCAATGACATGTCAACGTGATTCGTTCAATACCCATTGACGTTCAAGTCAAAAACATTAAATTGAATTCCATGAAGATGGTGTGATATTAACGAAGAACATCATTTCCCACCCATGATTGCACATTGTGCATCTGACTTGCACGGTTTTCAGCACGTAATTATACGTATCGGTGAGATTGCCGATGTTTCAAACACAAGCAAACATACGTGTTGTTAAATCTTTTATCAGAGTATACAAAAACACCCAGTCCGTCAAGAAAGGCATGTTATATCTTTCCCATGACTCGAACAATCACGAAATTTTCGGACGGACGTTTCATATTTACCGAATTGAACATGTTTGAATGTGTATGTTATTTATCGATTCATTATCGTAATTTTTTTAGCACGACTTCAGTGTGAAACGTTTAGGCGTTGATATGTATCATTAAAAGTTATTTACATAGTTGCATAATGACTATAATTTCATGAGTGAACGAAGGTGCTCTGATGGATGGCAATTGCAGAAATATATGACTTGAGAGAGTTTCTGCTCGTTTTTTTTAGGTCTATAGGATGTCTTCTTGCATATGTAGGAATTTTTCAAGCAATAAAATATATTACAAATATTGGGATCTAAAAGTGTAACTATTAACTAGTTCATAATTTCCTATTTTTTCTTTGCCATAGATCAATGATTCAGTAATTTCCTACTTGTACGTTAGTATTTCTTTTCATAAAATTCCAACCATGCAATTTACTTGAAATCAAGTCAGGATTACAATACCTTCCAGTTTTTAAGGAGTACAAGGAATTGAAATAGCGTACTTCAATGAATTGGCCTGGATGAAGAAGTATTATTCCACCCTATTTCCAAACATGGAAAACTATTGTTTTTTTTTAACGTAAGAATATAGGGTACAAAGCAGAGAAGTATTTTTACTGAGCAAAATGTCGATGATTTTCTGGCCATGCCACAATTGGAATATCTCCCTTGCAATGTAAGTAGCATTGTTATATTTTTTGAATTCTCCTCGAATATCTATTCATTTATAATTATTTTCCCAGAATTATTCAAAATAAAAACAGCAGATATCAATTTTTGTTGAATTTCCAAAGACTAAAATGTACATAAGCAGAGCGTTTCTAATCACCAATATAAATTGGATTGCTTTAGTGAAGAAGTACTACCACTGAAGAAGTGCAACCACTTGTTCATGATTCTAATAGCGCAATTTCCAAGAAAAAATTGCACGTTTTTTGAATTTGAAGAATTCTGAGACCTTTAGCGTTAATTGCAGCGATCTGGCTGGCAAACGATGGAGGGAATTTTCTTCAACTAAATCGATTAGGCGGATGGAAATCCAGTACAGTTGAAATCCAGTACATTGATGGAAATCCAGTACATTGATTCTTCGACGAACAATCAGTGTGAAACAGATAATTTTTTATCAAACAAAATTTTGTAGTAACATGCCAATCGAGTAAACCATCAACATTCACAAGTATCCAAGAAATGGAAGCAACAACTAGCGCTCAGTCCGAACTAACAATTTCTATAAAAGCTTATTATCACTATAATCTACCCATCAATTTCGATGAGTAGTTATCGTTTATTTTGTACTTTCAGCATGTTTTACTGAATATCGTTATTATTTTCAACATAAAAATGTGTGTGGGAACAACACATATGGTGTTGAGCCATTCCATTGGGCGAAATCTGATACAAAGACGGGTCAAAGATGGAAAATGGTGCGGGAGCAGGAGTGTATTCTAGAAACCCAAGGACTGGGTTCAGGTACTCACTGGATATTTACACTTCTGTATTTTGAGCAGAGATCTACGCAATCCATCAATGCGTGGGGAAAAACAATAGGAGAGCAATAGGAGAGGAAAAGATCCACATTCCCTCAGACAGCCAGGCGGTACTGAAAGCTCTGAGTAGCCAGGAAGTGACGTCACAACGGGTATGGACCTGCAAAGAGGAACTGATAACACTGGTAGAACAAAACCACGTCAAGCTGATTTGGGTGCCAGGCCATCAGGGATTTGCAGGGAATGAAAAAGCCGGTGAACTCGCTAGGAGAGGATCGGAAAACGGAACAGGTCCAGGACAGACCCTCGGGATACCGAAACTCATAGCACGAATGTGTGTCATCAGAGTTCTCGACCAGACGAGCCAACTGGGTGGAGTTTTAAGTGGGTAACGCGGAGGTAGAGAGAGTACTACCCTAGAACTCAGTGATGTAGAGAGGGTCTTACTCTAGAACTCACTGACTCCCACATAATAGAGAGACCGTACCTCCTAGCGAAGGCATACAGGACCGTACTAACAGATGCACTACACGTGCTAGCAGGAACAACACCCTTGGAAAAAGACGCTAAACAAGAGTACGAGCAAAGAAGAAACACGAAGATAAATATAAACAAACTAAATATAGACCTGAAGAACATAGCAGAAATATCGATAGTAAACGAAGAAAACAGGATTTCAGAAGAAGAACAGAACAGCCTAAAGATATATACAGATGCGAGTAGACTAGAAAAAACAAGGACCTACGGGCTAGCAAGAAGAGACGAAAACACGGATTGGGAAACGAAGGGCGGGAGAACAACAGACAGAAATGATAGGGCATAACTCTACGCGATCCTAAAAGGAATAAACTGGACAACAAAGACCGAAAAAAGTAATCCACTACCAATAATCACAGATTTGAAAAGAGTAATCTAAAGAATCTACAGACACAAAAATAGAGATAGACTAACAAATACAATAAAAATCAAAATTATTATGGGACAGGAAAGAGGCCAGAGGATGAACATCGTGAAAAACAATATACAGGACAAAGAAGGAATAACAAAATCAGACCAAGAAACAAGAAAGTACTTCAACAACGGAAGACAGGAGCTACATCCAAACAATAAAAAAGACCCCAAAAACAAAAAGATAAATAAAAATATTGAAAGAATGGCAACATAACTGGAAAATATCAGAGAAAGGCCGAAACACATATGCAATAATAAAAACGACAAGCAGAAATCCGCCTCTTTTCAACAGGAAAACAACCCAGCTGATCACGGACATGGCCACATCCAAAACTACTACAAGCGATTCAAACTCAGATAAACAACAGGAGTAGGAGATTTAAGCCGGTTCTGGGTCTCCCCCCACCACTATGACGTCACGTGTGACCTTGAATAGTTGCAGGTGTGCAGTGTGTGTGTGTTTGACCTTGAGATTTGACTTTGAGATTTGTCATTGAGTTTTGATATTGGGTTTGGTCGACTTTGAGATTCGACTTCAGTTTTGACCTTGAATATGACCTTGAGATTCATAACATTAAGTTTTGACTTTGAGATTTGACCTAGAGTTTTGATGTTGGGATTGTTTCGGCAACCTCAAGATTTGATCTCGATTTTTGTTTGATCTTGACTAAAGTTGTGGTGTAGGCATACATATTCTGTGCAGTCATGACCTTCATGAATCCTTGTACTCTCCAAGCGAGGAGGGCGTTTGTCCTGTAGAGAGCTAAGAATGAACTGCGATTATTGATGAGTGCGCTGAATGTCAAGAGAATCCCCTCAAATCCATACAGATTGCGCATCGCATCGGACTTGTTGTATGGTGGGGTATTTCACTGAAATATTCCAGGAGAAAGTATTTCGAATCAGTGTCTCCTCCAGTGAGCTATTGAAAACAAGTTGCTGAAATGTATTCGTGTGATTGTGGTAGAGCTTTCACCCGTAGTGATAATCTTCGTCGACATCAACGGGAAACTTGCCAGGGAGGTCCTTCAGTGAAACGAGTTAAATTGAACAATGGCGATGACTCACCACCTGCACCACTCTATACATGTAATTGTTGTAATGTGACATTTCCATATTGTCAAGTCAACTCTCACAATAGAACACTCGCACACAGGACGAATTCATGTGTTCACTTGGGTGGTGGTGTACACCTCATTAAAAAATTCATGTGTTCACTGAGAATATGTATACAGAGTATGCACCTTTTTTCAATGATATCAAGCATAAAGTACTCGAGCTATTGGAAAAAAACATTAAACTACACAACTCCATCAAGGTCAACATGGAAGTGTTTGGAAGTTATGTCATTCAAACACAGGAATTGACAGACATCAAATCGTTCAATTCTCCCAATCGTATAGCAGATCGATCAACTGATTTGAATGGATTATTCGATGCATTTCGTGACATTATAATTGCCCAAAGTACGGAGTTTGAGGAGCGTGATTCAGGTTTGTAGTTATAATTGTTGCAAATGATGAAAGGTTTAATAAAAGTAATTTTTCAGGATGGAGTTGTGAGAAAATTATGTTCCTTGAGGTGAACATAAACAAATACAGTCCACTTGGCGGATCATCATACATGAAACTTCCCGAATTCATTGAGAGAAGAAAAGGTGTTGTCAACATAAAAAATGAAGACCAATGCTGCTTTGCATGGGCCGTGACATCTGCATTATTCCCCACTAATAATAAAGTGTCGGAGGTGTCATCCTATCCACATTATGAGACTGTCTTGAATGTAACAGGTATGGATTTTCCAGTAAAATTACGTGATATAAAAATGTTTGAGTATTTGAATGATATTTCAGTCAATGTTTATGGTTTGGAATCTAAGATTGAGAATAAGGAGTCAAATATGAGGTGATTGGGCCCTTGCGATACTCTCAGAGAAAACTCAGAAGACATGTCAATTTATTGCTTATCACAGATGAGGTGGGAAATAGTCATTATTGTTGGATAAAAGATCTCTCAAGATTGGTGTCAAGTCAAATTTCAGCTCATGAACACAAAAAATATTTCTGTGATGGATGTTTATTGTACTTTTCGAATGAGCGATTACTGTTGCGTCACCAGATGCACGATTGTAATCATGTATGTACAACAGTACCGCAAACTGATTTCAGAATCAATAAATATGGGAAAATGGTGGCCGGTAATACATTAATGTTTGAAAATTTCGAAAGACAAATGAATGTACCTTTTGTAGTATATGCAGATTTTGAATCGATTCTGAAGCCTATACAAACCACCGAACCGAATCCAGAACTCGCGTACACGAATAGAACCTTCCAGCACGAAGCTTACTCATTTGCTTATCTGATAAAATGTTCCTTTGATGATAAATTAACGAAATTTGTTTCATATAGAGGTGCTGATGCGGCAAAGTTTTCACAATGCGAATAGAAGAAGATTTAAGGAATATATATAATAATCATTTGAGGTATGTCAAACCAATGACTAAACAAACCCCAGAAGAGGAAAGGGAATTTCATAATGCCACCACTTGTGGTATATGTGAAAAACCTTTCACAGAAGGGGATGTTAAAGTCAGAGATCACTGCCATCTCACGGGGAGAAAAAGATATCCAGCAGCGCACTCTGCCTGTAATTTGAATTTCAAAATACCAAATTTCATCCCCATTATATGCCATAATATGAGTGGTTATGATTGCCATATGTTCATTAAAGAATTGTATGAGGAAAAGGATAAGGTTGATGTTATTCCCCAAACTAAGGAAAATACATTTCGTTTACAAAACATCTCTACACACATAGCTATCAAAGTAAAGAAGGAAAAATTAAGAAAAATTTTTGAAAATGAGATTTATAGATAGCTTCAAGTTCATGTCAAGTTCATTAGAAAAGTTGGGTGCAAATTTGAGTGATAAGCAATGTATAGAGATGTTAAAATGTTTTCCCGATAAAGAAAAATTCAATTTAATGAGGCAGAAAGGTGTTTTCCCATATAGTTTTGTGGACAACATCAATAAATTGGATCATCCTAATTTACCGACAAAAAATCAGTTTTATGACAATTTGAATGAGGAACATGTATCAGAGAAAGATTATATGAGAGCCGAACGTGTTTGGGCACTATTTGAATGTAAGAGTCTTGGAGAATATTCGATTTATATTTAAAATCTGATGTCCTACTACTATGTGATATTTTCGAGAATTTTAGACGGATTTGTTTAGATACATATAAGTTGATCCAGCTCAATATTATACTGCACCTGGATTATCTTGGGATGGAATTTTTAAATATACAAATATTGAACTTGAACTGCTAACTGACATTGATATGATAAATTTTTTCAAAAAGGTATCCGTGGAGGTATTAGTCAATGTAGCGATAGGAAGCATATAGCAAATAATAAGTTTATGCCTGATTTCGATCCCAATGAGCAATCATCATTCATTTCATATTTGATGCTACAAATTTATATGGGCATAGTATGTCACAACCATTACCTACATCTGATTTCACTTGGTTAACTCGAGAAGAAATCACAAATTTAGACATTATGGCTGTGGCAGACAATGATCCATATGGATATGTCCTTGAAGTTGACATACATTATCCTCAAGAATTGCACGATAAACATTCCGACCTTCCTTTTCTGGTAGAAAGTATAGTGCCACCAAATTCCAAAAGCAAAATTCCAAAATTGATTCCAAATTTGAATGATAAGCGAAAGTATGTGGTTCATTATAAAAACTTGAAACAGGCTGTCAATAATGGTTTGATTGTTATGCATACTCACAGAATCCTAAGATTCAAGCAGTCATGTTGATGAAGCCTTACATCGATCTCAACACTCAAATGCGTAATAGATCTAATAATAAGTCTGAGAAAGATGTTCTTTAATCTAATGTACACTGTAGTTTATGGCAAATCGATGGATAATGTTTACAATAGGATTGTTGTAAGGCTTGTCACACATTGGCAGAATGTTCACAGAAGTATGGGAGCAGGGGCTCTGATTGCACGACCAAACTTCAAAAGTTGCACAATTTATAATGAAAATTTCGTTGCGATTCAAATGGGTAAAGTGAAAGTGTATTACGACAAACCATTGTATTTGGGATTCTGTGTTTTGGAATTATCCAAGACTGTAATGTATGATTTTTACTATGGATTATAAAAAAAATAATTCTTGGTCAGAATGCTTCTCTGCTCTACACCGATACAGATTCTCTAATTCTGAAAGTAAATACCGACAATTTTATGATTTCATCAGCAACAATATAAGCAGATTTGACACATCTAATTACATTGAACATAATAAATTCGGCATACCTGTAACAAATTCAGTCTTGGGTAATTTCAAAGATGAGTTCCCAATGATCAATAATTAGTTTATGTACAGGGCCAAGGCACTATGTACAACTTTGCCAGAAGTAAAGAAGCCAAAGGGAAAGAGTCTTGATAAAGAATAATTGACATTGTCCAATGATCACATGATATGTTTACGGAATTGAAAAATAAAGTAGCACTATCATATGATGATGATAAAAGATTCATAATTCCCAATACAACACAAACCCTCCCTTGGGGTCACAATGACATTGAGTTCTATCAGTGCGATCCCAATGAAACTATTCGTATATGTAATAACATAGTTAAATTTTCTCAAGAATTCTGAATTCCAGGATTGGTTTTTTTTAAAATAGTGCTGAAATAACTGAATAATATCATTCGCAATACTCAAATTAACTGAAAATGCATAGTTGAGTTGTTAAAATAATTATATATATAGCATTGACATAAGTAATGAGAAATAAAAGTATTGAGGCATACTATTGTGTTTCATTTTGAATAGAAGTAGTGAATCCTCAAAATAATTCAATTATTGGCTGCGAATCGAAATTTTCAATTATCGTTTCGCGGATGCAAAAAACGGGTACGCGGCGCGATTTTTTTTAGACCGCGGCTTTTTACCCCGTGTAAAAAACCGCGCGGTATTTCACACGGGTAAAAAGCCGCGGTCTAAAATCAACAAGACGCGGAGCGTCTTGGCGCCGCGTAGGTGGTCTAAGACGCTCCGCGGTCTTGACTCCGTAGTCTACCAAATTCGCAAGTTGCGCGGCGCCAAGAATGAAAATGTGTTGGAGGCTTATATATCTTTAGATCTTTGTCACAATGATCAGTGTGAATTTATCCATGTTAGTGGAAAGATGAGTAATGTTATAGATAAATTTGGTCGCAAGAGGAAATGTAATCATACTTCAATCATACATAGATCTACTGGTGTTGGTTTAAAGCACACACAAGATGGAGACTATGATATGCAGGGCAAACGATTGAGGAATGTTGGTGATCCAATTGATGCGAGCGATTGTGTAACACTCACATATCTCGACAATCAAATAACAGACACGAAGGAAGTTACTCTTGCTGCTGTACAAGCATCCGTTCAATCAGCAGTGGACATTGTATTAAAAAGAATTGAATCGTTGGAAAAGAAAAATTCATCCACTCATGGAAAGACATCTGATCAAGCATTATTGCATGTTCCCACCGCCTGGTTGCCAACCCAACATGTCATTGAAGATCCTCAGTATATGTAAAAATATATATGTAGTTAAAAACATCTGTTTTCTTGTGTTTATTTGGAAGAAATAAAATTGGAAAAGATGCTTAATTGTGTGTTTTATTTAGAATTTGATGGAATACACTCAAACTTTGAGTGACAACTTTCAGAACATTAATCGATATTTCGTCAGGCCAAAAAAAATGCCATAGAAAATAAATTACAAGTCAACTATCTCACCATCTCAATACCAACAATATTTGTAGCTAATGATCTGTAAGAAAAAATATTAGTGATATTAGTATATTTTTCCAAATATGATAATAAAAAGACTTCATGAAGCAGAAGATGGCGCCCCTCTCACGCACCATCCCGTGTGACCAACCAATAATTCAAATGTACACTCCAATCTGCTTTATGAAGTCTAGGAAAATCAACACTATTCAAAGTTATCAACTAAACATTATTAGATATTATTTGAGATATTTATCACATGTTCCTTATATACACCCTCATGAAATTTAAACATTGCTAAATTTGTGATATTGAGCCTCGCGATTGGCATTCAATTTTCCAATTCTTCCATTCGTTCTTTCACTTTGAAGCCTGTCGAAGGAGTTCATCATATTCTAATTGAAGTTGCTCAATTCGTCATAAGATGGACGAGAACGTTCGACCTCCGTCCAACCTTATCCATTATCTCCTTCAATTCGACTAATGGACGACAATGCAATGTCTGGAATTGAAGACGATGATGGATTCGACTTTCCAACTCTTTTCCCACCTTCGACCTTGGACGATGTTGGTATAGGTTCAGCTGAAGCAACAGATGGTCTACGATAATTACCATCGATCGATTTAGCCGCCACCGGTGCTAGGGATTCCACCACGATGGCTGTGTCGGGTACTACATTTCGCTGCCGCCTATTACTGGCGGCCCGTGCAGTTGGCATGGCGTATGGGCTGTATTTCCTCACACCATCCTTAAACTTCTGCAGTCCCGAACACTTGGCAGATCCTCTCTTGGAGACTTTTGCCTTTATAGGAGCCTGCTTTTTGGTTAGTTGCTTCACCGAAGGAGGTCTCGTGGTGAATTCGTCATCGGAATCCGAACCCCTGCGCTTCATGCTCAACCTCGATGGTCCAGCGTCGTTCAGGGATGGTACGGGTGACAAAAGAGCTGGCAATGGGTTATTCCATTCGGAACATTGTGATAATCTATCATCCTGAATCACTCCACCTTCTCTTTGGGATGGTCCCGCCACACTAGCTTCACAACTATCACGTTCATCACCATCAGGGCGAGCCAAAGCCATAATATTCATAATTGTCAGTGCAGCGGAAGCATCCTGCGATGGGGTGGATTTCTTCATGATGAAAATCTGAAACAAAGCTAAAAATGTTAGATAGATACCAGCGAGCAGAGTCGAAGGAATGATTGTTTCGATCCAGCACTCGTAGTTTTATGCCTTTTCCCCACTCTTCGGGAGGAGGAGTCCATGTAGAGCGCATGCGCTGGCAATATGCAGGATGGGTGATGTTTACACGCCTTAGGCGAGTGCATGTTTTGGGGAGGGGGTATTGAAGTTATTTCTACGACTCATCTTCTAGTTTCGATATGTGTGAGTTTCTTGGAGTGGGATTAAGATCGAAATCATATAAATTAAATCCTGCAATGGTAGGACTTCATTCGAAAACTTGTATCTTGTTTAGAATTATCAAAATG